>SWKW01000027.1:0-39884 GCA_011058865.1 Didymella keratinophila
GTTGAGACATTACGCGTTGTTGTTGCGCTGTCGTGTCGACGGTGTTCGTGGGGCGCTCGGTGGGGTGGGGCGCTCGCTGGTGAAACACGTTAGGTATTAAGCTTTAATACCTTATTATCTTTAAGAGTAAGTATCTATAATCTATATAGTTTCTAGCTTAAAGCACGCTAAACTAGCTCTATACTATATTAGAGAACAGCTAAACGTCCAACTTAATTAGATATAAATAGTTATAATATAACTTTCATACTAAACACTCTACTATCCTCTAGTAGCTATTAACTACTCCTTTTTAATAGCTACAGCTCTTATACACCTATTAACTCTATATAGCTCTATAAGCTTAATAGGATATATCTTCTCTATCTCCTAGCTTATACCTTATACCTACTTTAGCTGCTAGATCTTGCTTCTTTCTTTAATCTAAAGATATGATATTAGAATAAGATTTAAGCTCTTTCTACCTTTAATAATATAGTGCCTATTAAGAAAGAGTACTTTATTATCTTATATAATAAAGTAAGAGAAGAAGCTCTATTAAACTATATAATAAGAGTAAGCTAGAGAGCTACTAGTCTCTGTTTATATAACCCTTAGCTTATAATACTCTTATCTTAAGTAGATAGACAGCCAGTTACTTCTTCTACTACCTAGACCTTAGTAACTACCTTAGAGTTAATACTTAGTAGCCCTTAAAGCTTATAGGTTCTATGTAAGGCTTAAAAATAACTCTTATTATTAGAGAATATCTCTTAAAGTACCTACTTAGTGCTTAGTAAGGTAGGCAAGGCTATTATAGAAGTGAATATAAGAGCAGCTTAGCTAGAATCTAAGAATTAATAAATACAATATTAGCTAGATTAATTTAAGATTGTTTATATAAGGACACAGGTTTAAGTTTATCTAAATAAGTAATTTAGTAATATTAAGGCTATGTATGCTGCTATTAACTAAGTAGCAGCTCTACAGGCTTAATAAGTAAGTATATTATATAAGAAAGAAGTGCAAAAGGCTATAGCAGCTATAGCAGCCCTTACTATTAGTTCTATATATATAGAGTAGCAAATATAATTGTTGTTATTAACAGAAATTGCGCCTCTATACTATGTGAGCGTGTTGGGTGGGGTGGCCGATCACTATATCTGGCCGAACACTATATGGCCGAGCTTAGGCCGCTAAGGACCGCAACAGCTGTTTTTCCAGGCTCTGCTCTGCAATTGCAGTGCTGCAAACGTGCGGTCTAGATCGAACCACTGAGCGCCCAAAGCTCGGCACCGCAGCCGGACAGGCCCTCTTGACTGCAACTGCGATGGCTCCGGCAGCCCCGCAGATGCAATTCACTTCGCTGCTGTGACTTCCAAGGTTCGTGACAGACGGGCGCGCACGCGTGATTAGCAGCGCTGCTTTCGATATCTCGTACCGCTACTGCCGACGTTAACCCCGTCTGCGGAAGATCTGATGCTGCGTTCCAGGAGCCGCGTCTCCAGCCTCGTAAAACACTACCGGACACACAGACTACAACATGTTTTTTCACCAGACACGAAGGCTCTGGATCGCTGCGTAGATCACCAGAGTCGATAGCTGCACTGCTGCAGCCTGCGCAAAGGACCTCGGGCGCACCCTTTCCCCCTATACCGTTCTGAGCAACTGAGAGCGCCACTCTGACCACTTTTATCTATCATTATTGGTTTCCCCATGCGTTGTTTGGCTAGTCCTCTTCGACCTCATTTCCCATACGAGACTGCCCTATTCTGAGCGTACCCACGTGCGCACCGGTCAAGTGTACCGCAGCGCAGTGCAGGCCGCTTCGATATAACGCACATGCAGCCAGACCTCGCATCCACAGGATCTGCCTTGCCATTGTCAGGCACCAGGTCCCACTGCCGGCATAGCAAAATGAAGAGAAAATCACAAAATTGATAAGATGCGTTTCGCATGGCGAGGCACGAGCTGTTTGCGGGCCGTGGGCGCCGCGCTGCCAGACGTCTGATCATTTCTACAAAAGCGTGGTTCGCTGCGGAGCACAAAACTGAGTGCGTCTGGTGAGGTTGTTGGGAAACACTGAATGGGAATTGCGAAACGCTCAAGGGCCAAGCTTCGCTTCCAAAGCTTCACGGGCGATAAGAGCGCCTTGAAACATGCGTATGTGGAAACTATAGCATGCAAGTGGACATTGACAGCGTGCAGACCCAGCGCAGAGACTGGTGTCACTGTGGAGCGGAGCGCGGGTGCCACACGGTTCGCGACAAGTACCACAAGCAGCTCGCGTTGTGGATCAGGCCTCCTGTGGTGAAGACGCTCGTTGCAGGATGAGCCTCAATGGATGTGTACTGACATTCGATAGCAAAGTCCTTTGTGCGACCCACAGCAGCGACCACCTCTTGAAGTCGATTCGTCGAATGGTCTGACACTCCACAGTGGAATCCTTCGCAATCGAATTCTTTGCAGTGCACTACTTCATCGGAGCATACTGACCGTTCGAGCCAAGGTTGCAGCGCATCCTCGTTCACATGCTTTTGCGCAGCCATTCGTATGTACCACGAGCCAACGACAGAGCGCCGGGTCGAGGTGGTGTGCATAGTCAGCGTGCAAAGTCAGCGGACGCAGCCTTCTGCTGACACTGCCTGGGCGGTATTTTGCGGCTCTTGAGGCTGCGAGATCTGATACACAGCATCTATACCACCTGATCGGAGATCCAAAGAAGGGGAGCGACTGCACCAGGTGAGGCTGCGACAAGATTGAAAGAGGAGGAAACACATGGTGACTTATATCTGACAACACCTCGGACATTTTTTCCGGGCCTCCCACAAGCCGACTTTGTTGACTGCGACTTCTCGCACACTTATTGCGTCGCGCTCGCCTTCTTTCCTGAAGCGGTAGCATCTTGAAGTTGCACAAACAAGAAATGAGTAAGCCGCCTCAACCTTGGAGGAATGCGCCGGATCTCCAAACGAGTGCCGGAGACTTTCAAGCATGTCAGAAGAGCAGATTTACCAATCAATAAGGACGCCGTCCGAAGGTCTTCGTCCGTTGTTTGCGCTATCTCTTTGCTTATGAACCCTGGAAGGGCTGCAAACAACTTGAGGCAGCCACGCTTTGTAAGATCACACGGGAAGCCACTTCGACTCACCATGACCAGCAACCAATTGGAAAAACCAGAGATGATGAAACACGCGCTTTTGTCCGCTCAAAACCGTCGCTCGAATGCGCCGCCCTGACGTTGGTAGGCACTTATCTTCCGCTGACAGCTTAACGTGAAGGTACGCTGCCTGATGCAGGTAAGCGACCGCCTGCCCTACGACATTTGCATACCATGGTGACCACCACACCGGTGACGGGCGTCTACACAGCGTCGATCCATCAACCCGACTACAGCTTGGTACTTGGCATTGGTAGAGTCACTCATATAACGCAATTGAATCTTACTAACGCCGTTGTGTTGCACGGCGTTATGGAGTTAAGAAGAGGATATAAACACACATTGCGTGCGGAGACGCCAGAACGGCAACAAGCAACGACAATCGCTTGCCTCATACTTCCCACGTGGCTCAAGATCACATATCAACACGAAGTGCAGTATCTCAAATTGAATCCCGATCCATCTTTCCCTACTCTTACTGAAGAACCTCGTCCTTCACGATGTCTTACCTGTTCCGGCATTCCTCAGTCGGGACCGCGCTTCACTACGTTCGTCACCGGAGCTTCGACTTCTCGCGACAGAAAGCAAAGGAGATATCGCCCTCATCATCGACAGATGACATTCCAGCAGCAATTCCGGCCGACAGTGTCATTGGCGCTGAACTCAAACTCGAGCAGAGTGCGACCCTTGTTGGCTGGGATGGCTCCAAAGATCCATCAAACCCCCAGAACTGGCCGATGCGCGAGAAGGTACTCGTGACATCTCTCATCGGCCTGTATACTTTCGCTGTCTATGTCGGCTCATCCATCTACACACCCTCACAACAAGCGGTGCAAGACATCTTCGGCAAGTCGCACGTCGAGGGCTCACTGGGACTCGCTCTGTACGTGCTGGGGTACGGCATAGGATGCCTGCTCTTCTCGCCCATCTCAGAGATTCCCGCCGTGGGCCGTAACCCTCCTTATGCCATCTCTGGCTTCCTCTTCGTCATCCTCTGCATCCCGACTAGTTTGGTCAACAACTACGAAGGTCTGATGATCCTGCGCTTTCTGCTTGGGTTCATGGCTTCGCCTTGCTTGGCTACGGCAGGAGCATCTCTTGCTGATGTCTGGACGATGGCGGAGTTCCCCTTTGCAGTGGCTTTGTGGGCGGCGACAGCGACTATGGGGTAAGTCGTCCCAACAAGCCTACAAGCCTTCTCACTAGCGCTTGACAGACCTGCTCTTGGACCCACACTCTCGACATACGCCGTTCGCGACCTTGGCTGGAGGTTCTCCGCATGGGAGCTCATGATCATTGCCGGACCAGTCTACATCCTCATGCTCACTATGCTCCCTGAGACGTCCGCTCCGACCATTCTCTACTACAAGGCTAAGCGCCTTCGGGAAGAGACTGGCAACCAGAACCTCATGTCCGACGCCGAGAAGAAGCAGAAGAACCTGAAGGCATCCAGCCTGCTGTTCGATGCTCTTGTCAAGCCCTGGGAGATCAACGCACTCGATCCTGCTATCCTCTTCACGACCGTCTACATGGGTCTGTGTTACGGCACCTACTACTCGTTCTTCGAGTCGTTGCCCTTGGTCTACCCTGTCATGTACAACTTCTCGGCCGAGAGCACTGGGCTTGTCTTCCTGGTCGTCGCGCCGGCTGGGCTTCTCGGTTTCACCGTTCACTGCATCTACCTCAAGTATAGGTGCTTCCCAAGGATGATGAACGGCACCTTCGGCGAGCTGGAAAACCATCTGCTGCCCGGCCTGTTTGCTTCCCCGATCATCTGCATCGGTCTCTTCATGTTTGCCTGGACAGCTCGTCCTGAGGTCCACTGGATCGCGCCAACCAGTAAGTGAAATCCCACAAGCCAGTCTCGACGCACCAACTAACAGTCACAGTCGGTCTTGGACTTGCCATTTTCGGCACATACTTCGTCGCGCAGTCGATCCTCCTCTATATCCCCAACATCTACCCTCGATACGCCGCCAGCATCTTCTCGGCAAACAGTCTGTCAAGGAGTCTGTTTGCATTCGCTGCGATCCTGTTCGCGAGGCCCATGTTCCGCGGCATCGGTATCGACGGCGGTGTCAGTCTACTTGCCGGCTTCATGGTTCTGTGTACAGTTTTGATGTACCTTCTGTTCCGCTTCGGCAAGGGCCTGCGCGAGAGAAGTAGGTTCGCGGTTGCTTGATTTTCGGGCCTTGATTATGACGGATGATGCGCGTTACATGATAGCAAATTGTAGACTGAGATCACAGACAATACGAGAGCGAACTCCACTCTGTCCTTACTGATGTTTCGCACCAAAAATACGATTGGACATGTTCTGGTGATGTGAGATGAGACGAGATCTGCGGCCCGGACGTGCCAGGGCTGATGCCGGCACGCGTGGTGGGGAAGCACAGTCGTCATTCCGCGTTCAGCAACCACCTCACCGAAAGTGCACCAACAATCTTCCCAGCGTCTCGCGAATGCAGCGCAATGCATGTCAGCTTCTCCGCCACGAGCCCGGACCTTGAGAAACTGCAGCCTGACTGATCACTCCTTGCGTGCACTCGCCGTGCAATCACGCGTGAAGCTCGGCCGTTTGCCTCGCCGCGACTTTTCCACTCCGTCCGTGGAGCTTGCCACCATTTCCCAGTGAAGCTCCAGTCGCCTCCAACATGAAGTATTCCGTATACGATCGCTTGCTGAAGCGGGAAGTTGGTCAGCAACGCAGAACGTACACTGACATTCGCGGCATCTACGGCGATCAGCATTGGGTCGATGACCTGGACATCGTGAATGAGCTGGAAGGGCATAATGGATGTGTGAACGCGCTGAGGTATGCAAGTGTCTTACTGCAGCTTCATAAAGCCCAGACTAAATGTCAACAGCTGGTCGCGATCCGGCCGCCTTCTTGCCTCCGGCTCAGACGACCACCGAATCAACATCCACTCGTACAACCCCGGCTCGGACACGGAGCAGTTCAGCCTGACCACGTCCATCCAGACTGGGCACCGATCGAACATCTTCTCTGTGAAGTTCATGCCCTACTCGAACGACCGCACCATCGTCTCCTGCACCGACGACGTCCGCATCTTCGACATCGAGCACTCCGGACACTCTGCGTATGGGTCTGGCAGCAGGCGGAGAGCCAGTGGAGGAAGGCCCAGCATACATCATCTGCGCAACGCTGTCACTCTTGCTGGCGCAGAGACGAACGAGAAAGCCTTCCGCAGCCACAACGACACAGTGAAGCGCATCGTGACCGAGGACAACCCCTTCTATTTCTTGACCTGCTCGAATGACGGCGATGTTCGGCAATGGGACGTAAGGCAGCCAGCGAAGACATACCCACCTGCACAAGACGGACGGCTGCCATCATGGGCTAGGGATCAAGACGCTAGCGACAACGTGCCTCCACCGTTGATCTCGTACAGCCGCTATGGACTAGACCTTAACACGGTATCCTGTTCGCCGTCGCAGCCTCATTACATAGCACTTGGTGGTGCTCATCTCCACTGTTTCCTCCACGATCGTCGAATGTTGGGAAGGGACAAGAACAAGGAACGAGGCTCTAGGCTGTCAAGCCCGAGCAACTGGACCGAGACCGACGAAGAGCTGCTGGGACAGGCGACACAATGCGTGAAGAAGTTTGCACCCAGCGGGAAGCAGCGTATGAAGCGCAACGATGGTGGACACATCACGGCTTGCAAGATCAGCGATGCGCATCCGAACGAGTTGATTGTCAGCTGGTCGCAGGATCATATATACAGCTTCGATATCCACAGAGCACCTGATGCGCGTGAGCAACTCGAGACTTCGAAGGTGTCGACTGGTGATGCTATAGGAAGGGTCAAGGACAAGAGCCGGAAACGAAAGCGTCCGAAGACGGGTACGCAGGAGGCTGCAGATCGGGCTGGTTCCAGGCAGCGCACCGGAAGTGCCGATGAAGACCTTGCTCTTCGAGTCAGATACGGCAACGGTCAGTCCGAGGACATTCGCATCGAGGCGCCCACGAGCAACGCCTTGTCGCAAGAAGAGCTGAATGAGCTGCGTGGTACTGACCACTTCCGCATTGCAAAGACAACGGTCAAGATGAAGAAGCGAATGTTTGGCCTGGGCGAACTTGGCGAGTCTGGTCTACATCTCGCCTATACATCACTGTTGGGCATGGCACACTCGGTTCTGCCTGATATGGACGATCTGTCCAGGACCTGGGGATATCCGGTCGATCCAGCCCCAGTCGATGTCGCGGTACAGAACAGACTTCGTGACGACCGTGCAGCATCTCGACGCTTCGTACAGGCAGCCGGCACACTTTCAAGAGTAATGGGCGGGCAGCTTTTGACAGGCTCCAGCTCGACCTCGGACACGATGATTGCCCAATACTTTGCCTCGATACAGCATGCGCCACGAGAACGAGACTTGCCACGCCATGAACAGTTTGGCTACGACTTCCTCAAGGCTATTTTGCTCTGGCTGGACAGCGGACCGAGTGCAGTTGTCGAGAACTTCTCTAGTAGAAGCGGCAGCGACCGCCTTCCCATTCCGCAGGACTCGGACATGGACGCTATCGAGGAGATACTCATCCCATATTTGATGGATCTTGCGAGCGAAGACGCCGTCGTGAACGTCGACGTATCGAAGTTCATGACTGACGACGTCCGAGTCTTGTTCTCGTCCGAGGTCGAAGCTGTCCATGCATTTGGTCGAGCAATCCAGGTCCCCTTCGCGGACTTGACAGGCGATGATGACGATGAAGATAAGCCAGACTTCATGAACCAGAACCGTGATGCGGCAAAGCTGAAATGGGCTCATCAGGTTGGGAGAGGTGTTCTACTTAATGCTTCGAAGGACGTCAGGTTTGCATTTGTGGATCGAGCATTCGGTGGTCGTGGCACTTCAGACGCGGCTACCAGAGCGGAAGAAAGGGCACTGAAAGAGCAGCAAAAAGATATCGACACTGCTGAGGATGATATCGATCAGTTGACGGCCGAGATCGCAAGAGCGGAGGCGATCAGCGAGCTGGAAGCTGCGGCATCAGGATCTGCTACAGAGCGCGTCCCTGCCGAGCTTGAGGATTTGCTGGACGAAGATGAGGAGGATGAAGATGAAGACGAAGATAAGGCGAAGGAGGCAACCGTTGTCGAGGAAGAAGATGACGAGGATGACGACGACGACGAAGATGATGACGAAGACAGTGACGACGACATTGGAGAAGAATCTGAAGAGGAAGAATCCGGTTCAGATGACGAGGGCCTGCGGCGAACAAGAAGCGGACGTATGCTGTGGAGATCAGACTTTGGCCGTAGGAGGTTTCAAAGGAACAAGGTCGAACGCGACATACCGTGCGCTCCTCATACTCGAGTGTACACTGGGCACTGCAACGTCAAGACGGTCAAGGACGTTAACTATTTCGGACTTCAAGACGAGTATGTGGTCAGTGGCAGCGACTCTGGGCACGTCTTCATATGGGACCGCAAGACTGCACAGCTTGTGAACATCCTCGAGGGTGACGGAGAGGTCGTCAATGTTGTCCAAGGTACGTTGACTCTGCACACTCACTGTTGTGTCATACTGATCGTTTGCAGGACACCCATACGAGCCCACATTGGCAGTATCCGGGATCGACCACACCATCAAGATCTTCTCGCCAGATATCCGCGACCAAAACAACGCCCGCAAGGGTATTGGAGTTCACTCTGCAGACACGACTGGATTCTCCAGTATCAATCTCGGACGCCGAAGGAGGCCTAGTAGACCAGAGCCGGCAGTCGTGCCTACCGACGATGAGGCCATGAGCGATAGCGACGGGGACGTGGCAGCAGGCGGGTTGAAGAGCCGCAAGCGCATGCACCAAGCGTACCAGATCACCTCGAAGAACGACATGGACCGCAAAGGAGGAAGAGACGACTATTTCATCTCGCAAGCAGTGTTTGCGCAGCTTGCACGGCATATTGCAGCGAACCAAGGCGGCGAAGGAGAAATGGGCGAGGACGGCGAGGGACCAATCGTCATCACTGAGGACAACTGCAACGTTATGTGAGCCATGGGCTCCTAGCCAGCATCTCGAACCTCTTATCCCTCAAGTCGAGTTCTGTGAATCCCAACCAATTACAATTCAAGTATAATATCGTGCTTAATTCTGCCAACGACGGTCGACAGTTTATGCTCCAGAACCTCCCATGCGCCGCCCAGATGCCAGAGTGTTACCCCTATACCTCGTATCCTGCCTTCGATCTTGCAACGTCCGCCGGCCGTAGATTGTAGGCCGCGCAACGTGTCCCCTACGACGCCTTCTTCTGCTGGGCCTTGAGCGCCTTCTTGCGGTTGCTCCTTATCATGACGACGGACAGGAAGGAGCCGACGACGGTAGTGAAGAGCACAATCAGGATCACGGGGATGCGGATCGCCCAGACGCGGGGGAGGAAGAGCGAGTGTAGGACGTGGTCTTCGTCGACGAAGGGCTGGATGTGTTAGCATGGAGGTTCGAACATGCGATTGCTGCTGGAGAAGAGCAAGGCGGCGGGAGGGTGAATACCATGAATAGTGTCCACACGGTGTAGTAGACGAAGATGGCAGTGGCTGCGATGAGCATGCTGAGTCCTACGAGGCGGTCGAGCTGCGGTTATTAGACGTGCAATTGGCCTTGTAGGTATTTGGAGCATACCATCTTGAGTGTGAGGTAAGGAGCGTGGCGACGAGTGTCTGTTCAGTCTTCAATGTTTCAATGTCGACGTGGTGAGAGCTCACCCCTGCGCGGGTCGCGGTCCCCCATGGTGCTGCCAAGACCCGCGGCTGCCTTTGGAGCTAAAGTTTCTCGAGACCACTCTTGACAACTGATATCACAACGTCCGTTGTGAGCACTCACCCTCTCCACCACACGCACCGAGGGCAGCCACCATGCAAGTCGCCTCCGCCGTCCGCATCCCCTCGCCCGAGCCGGACGTCGAGCACGATGCGCCCCGCAAACGCGACCGCTCGCCCTACTCGCCCGGGCCCTCAAAGCGCTCGCGCCGCCAGGACAACGACGACGATGCACCTCCCCGCCGCGAACGCAGCGACCGGCCGCGCGACACCAACGGCGCCAAAGACGACGTGCCCGACGACGATGCGCGCCTCAACCTCTTCAAGAGCGCCTTTGGCGCCCGCAAGCTGCCCGTCGACGACTCCAAGACGCGCGCCGGCGGCGCATACATCCCGCCCGCGCGCCTGCGCGAAATGCAGAAAAACATCACCGACAAGGCGACCCCGGAGTTCCAGCGCATGGCGTGGGAGGCGCTGAAGAAGTCCATCCAGGGTCTGATCAACAAGACCAACACCGCGAACATCAAGATGATTGTGCCTGAGCTGTTCAGCGAGAACCTGATTCGCGGGCGCGGACTGTTTTGCAGGGCGATTATGAAGGCGCAGGCTGCTAGTCTGCCATTTACGCCGATTTATGGCGCGATGGTGGCGATTGTCAATACAAAGCTGCCGCAGGTTGGCGATCTGCTGGTGCGCAGGTTGATTGTGCAGTTTAGGAAGAGTTTCAGGAGGAACGATAAGGCGGTTTGTTTGGCGAGCACCATGTTTCTCAGTCACCTTGTCAACACGCAGGTCGTGCACGAGGTGCTGATTGCGGAGATCTTGCTGCTGCTGCTCAATAAGCCGTCGGACGACTCGGTGGAGATTGCGGTCGGCATCATGAAGGAGGTGGGTGCGTTTTTGGAGGAGATGAATATGGCGATTGCGAATGCGATTTTTGACCAGATGAGGAATATCCTGCATGAGGCGGATATCGACAAGCGCACGCAGTATATGATCGAGGTGCTGTTCGAAGTCAGGAGGACGAAGTACAAGGAACATCCTACGATTAAGGAGGATTTGGATCTTGTGGAAGAGGAGGATCAGATTACACACAGGCACACATTAGAGGACGATGTGAAGGTCGAGGACGGACTCAACATCTTCAAGTTCGACGCGGAATACGAGGCACACGAGGCGGAATACCAGAAGATCAAGAAGGAGATTCTGGGCGAAGAGGAGGAGAGCGGTGCGGAGTACACAGACGCCTCGGACTCAGAAGAGGAGGACGAGGAGCAGAAGGCGGAGGATATCAAGGATCAGACCAACGCCGATCTCGTCAGCCTGCGCCGAACGATCTACCTCACGATCAAATCCAGCGGTGGCTTCGAAGAATGCTGTCACAAGCTGATGCGCATCAACCTCCCGCACGGCCTCGAGAACGAACTCACAACCATGATCGTTGAATGCGCCAGCCAAGAGCGCACATACGAGAAGTTCTATGGCATGATCGGTGAGCGGTTCTGCAAGATCAACCGCATGTGGGCCGACCTTTTCGAAGAGGGCTTCGCACACTACTACGAGACCATTCATCGCTTCGAGACGAATCGCCTCCGTATTATCGCCCAGTTCTTCGCACATCTCCTCGCCACAGACGCTATTGGGTGGCATGTCTTCCAAGTCATTAAACTCAATGAGGAAGACACCACATCTTCGTCCCGTATCTTCATCAAGATTCTGTTCGAAGAGTTGCTCTCCTTCCTGGGCCAGAAGGATGTCGTAGCGCGCTTCAAGGACCCCATGCTGCAGGACAGTCTGACAGGCGTCTTCCCCACCGACGCCGACGACCAGAGCAAGACCCGCTTCTCCATCAATTTCTTCACGGCGATCGGCATGGGCGTGCTGACAGAGGGCATGCGTGACTGGCTCAAGAACGCCGCACCCAAGCCAAAACCCCTCCCCGAGCCAGAAAGCGACAGCGATGACTCGCGCAGCGTCTCAAGCTACTCCTCATACTCCTCCCGCAGCGACTCGCGCTCTCGCAGCAGAAGCAGATCTCGATCACGCACACCCGCACGTCGCCGCAGAGACTCGCGTTCGCGGTCTCGCTCTTCGTCGAGAGGAAGGAGCTACACACGCAGTCCCACACCGGACCGCAAGCGCGTCACTAGCAAAGCCCGTGCGAGGTCATATTCGGACTCAAGGTCGCGATCGCGCTCTCCGGCGCCGCGTAAACGCAACTACTCTTCCTCTCGCTCACCAAGCCGGTCTCGTTCGCCGCCTCCCAAGCGCCGCGGACGTAGTCCGTCAGATTCGCTGTCGAGGAGTCCACCGCCGAAGAGGAGGGGTAGGAGTTCTAGTGCGAGTGTGAGTAGGAGCAGAAGCCCGGTGAGGAGGAGAAGGAGCTATAGCTCGAGTCGATCCAGGAGCCCACCAAGGCAGTCGAATGGGAAGGGCAAGGGAAGGGCGAGTGAGAGTCGCAGTCGCAGCCCGGTCAGGCGGAGGAGGAGCTATAGCTCGAGCAGGTCACGGAGCCCGCCGCCGAGGAGGAGGAGGGACTCGTGAAAGAAGTGAGCAGGCTTTAGGACGCCGTGGATGAACGTGTACAAAATACATAGCATTGTAGAGATTGATGCAGAGGGAAGGAGCGAGCGGATATCAACATGTAATTAGCATAGCATAGCATGGGACTGGGCAAAAGTCAGACTTCGATAATCGATGACATTACCATCGTATGGGCAGGTACCGCGCGTGGCAGGCCGACTGCCTCCGGTGGTACCGCGCCTTTTGGATGTCCAGCGTCGCAGCTGCCAACGCATCAGCTGCATGAAGATGTCTCGATCGCACCATTTCCCCGTAGCTCCACCATCACGATTTGCCCTGGCACAACCGCACAGGATTGTGTGTTCTCACATTTCCGCCCTTCTCGAACTGGACAATGTCCGAGCGACAGACTGCTGCCGAAGCGCCGCTCGACTTCTGTATAGTAGAGTGTCAGAACCCATCACGAGACCAGCTTATAGACACCGAATCGCCATCTACATCTTGCGCCCAACATGGTTCTGCAGTAGGCAGATGGCGATTGAAACCATTGGTTCGTCAGACATACGCAGGTGTGGAAATGTCTGATAGCTCGTCAACTACAACAGATCCCTGCGGCTGCCACGGTCGTCCTTCGAGCTACCGCGCTTCTTTGACTGCTCTCGGGATCCGGCAGAGTCTCTCTAACGGCTAGCATGCTGTACGCCGTTTATATTAGGATTTTCAGGGCCGCACTCGGCGCGGCGCTCATCGCAACATTTGCGATGATCTTCTCAGTGCCGCAGATGCAGGCTGTAAGATCTGTCTCTACATGCAATACCGGCGAGACGGGCTTGGTCACGTCGACTTGCAAGAGAAAAGTCATCCATTCACAACCTATGACTTCTTCTCGAACATGACCAATTCGTCTTTGTGGATCGAGACTAAATCAACGTCACGGAGCATCTCGGTGGGTGTACGATTGTAGTTCTCGGGTCCAGGCCCTGCACCTAGCTGGTGGCCAGGATTCCTTCAAGAAAGTGAGCGGGACCTGAAAACTCAACCCTGGAATGTTAGAGAGGATTCCTTCGACACGAAAGCGGTCCCCATTAATACTGGAGATCCTGAAGTGTTAGGACTCGGCGTGCAATGGTTGAAGACATGCCAAAAGAACCATTCGTTGTGTCAAGCTATCGATCAGATACGAGAAAGAGGCTATTTACCAAGCAGATTTCTGGACGTCGGCATTCTCAACTCGGATTATTTACGTTTGATTGTAACAGATGTCGAACCGCCAAACCGGGACCATCGGTATGCCACGCTCAGTCACTGCTGGGGCAGGAATCCATTCTTCCTTCAATTGACAGCTGAAAATCTGGCTTTTCTGAACTTGGGATTGCTTGACAAAGCCTTCCTCGGGATTTCACAGACGCGATAGTGCCTTGCAGGCATCTGAAAATTCGATACCTTTGGATCGACAGCCTATGCATTTTCCAATCTGGACCCAGTGCAGAAGCAGACTGGCAGAGACACGTCAACGAAATGCATACTATCTACGCTAACTGCGTGCTCACTATTACTATCGCCCATGCTTCACATCCAGAAGAAGGCGCCTTTGTTGACAGAATTGTATCGTTTATCAAAACCGCATTCGTTTGTATGCCTGCCGAACTCCGCCATGCTAGTTGCTACGATCACATCGACGAAATAGACGTCACTGGTGAGACTTGTCTCGTGACAAAATTGGCCGAACATTTCGACTGGCCCACCTCTGCAAAGGGCGAGTCTCTCTGGAAACGCGGCCGGGTAATGCATCGCACAGATCTAACATGAGTCAGCATCAGCTTTACCTCTCAACAAATCACTATGTTGCCTACAACCATCCTCAGATTTGATTCGGGGGCCAACACAGTTCTCGGTCTGTTCTTTGGGTTTTTGTAACAAACTATATATTTGTCAAAATTCATTTTCACCCCATCCAAACAAGCGCATCCTTTGGGTGCATGACTCCGCTTGGTGTAGTTGGTTTATCACGTTCGACTGTAATAGCTTCATTGTTATCGAAAGGTCCCTAGTTCGATTCTGGGAGCGGAGACAACCACATTTTTTTGTTGCGTGGGGACACTCAGAACGCACGCTCTCGAGCTTTCGAGTTCGGCAGACATTTTTGTTTAATATTGGCGCGAACTACTGACCCTCTAAAAGAACATTGTGTGCTATGTTCGTCTAGTTTAGCTTCAGCTGTGACTGCGACTTTGGTTCTCTACTTCACCTACGGTTGATGGTGAACCCTAGAGGTATTCACACCAACCACCTAATTGCCAGCTGTTGCAAGGATGCTAACAATACTCGAACTGTAGGTGAAGAAGATTTGATGAACATTGGGGAGGACCTTATTAAAAACGATCCCTTCTGCTGTAGTACTTACTTCCCAAACACTTCCCATGCTTTCTCACATTCAACATCAACGCATTGATATGTCTACTTCAAAGCGCACCCGCTCATCATCGCCCACACCATCCGACTCAAAGAAGAGTCGCACTTCGACACCACTTCGCTTTCTTGTCCTCTCAGATACACATGATGCAGAGCTGCCAGGAAATCTCCCTGCTTGCGACGTGCTTCTGCACTGTGGTGACCTGACGGAAGATGGCACGCCTGATGCCATCTCGAAGGTACTGACCAGCCTAGGCCGCATAGAAGCCGAGTTGAAGCTTGTGATTGCAGGCAATCACGAGATCTCCTTGGACAAAGAGTAATACCAAGGCGAAGGTGGCTCAGCAGAAGATGCCGCTGCATCTCTCGCCCTCATCTCCTCCGACTCTTCCTCAACGGCCAAAAAGAATGGCATCACGTTTCTCCGTGAAGGTACCCACACCTTCACCCTCGCCTCTGGTGCCTCCTTTGCCATCTACGCCTCGTCTTTCACGCCGACATACGGCTCGTCGGCCTTCCAATACCCCTCCAACGAAGACCGCTACAATCCCGCCCCAGACACGCCTGCGTGGGCAAAGAACGTCGGTACCGAATAGACCCGTATCCCCGCCCACGTCGACATTGTAATGACGCACGGCCCCGCGCAATACATTCTCGACGAGACAAGTGACGGCCGCAGCGCAGGATGCGAGTTTCTGCGCCGAGCTATTGCGCGGGTGAAACCCAAGCTGTTCTGCTTTGGGCATGTGCATCGCGGGTACGGGGCGCAGAGGCTGGAGTTTGGGGGAAAGGGAGATGTGATTGTGCCGGCGGCGAAGAAGAAGAAGGGGTATGCGAGTTTGCCGCCCGGCTCGGTAGAAGGCTGAGGGAGGGGAGGCAGACGCTGGCTGTTAATGCAGCAATGGAAGGAGAGAAGGGGGTGTTGGAGAATGCGCCGTGGTTGGTGGAGCTAGATCTTTGGGCTGGACTCGAAGCATTGGAAGCTCGAGTTATATCGTAGATATTAGACTGTTGAACGGTCAGCGAAGCACCCTTGAAGCATCACTCTATCTATCTCAAGCACTATGATTCACTTTGCTCCTGCGATTCTGCTTTCCAAAATGATGCCATTTACACGAACTCTTCATGCTTTGAGTACCTCCATGCTGAGCTGGGTGGACGTGTTTGTCGCCAGCATGTATAGGCATAGCATACCCTCTGAAGTCTAGCGCAGCATAAGGACCTCAAGTCCAATTCTTTTCGGTGCCCATTGTAGTGTCTTCGTGAATCGAAACATATTTTTGACGCGTTCATGTTGAAGAGAGGGCGGGCTGTACCGCACAGCGTATTGTAGCCATCAAAGGTTCTGTCAGTCTGCGAAAATCAGGTCTGCTATCACTGTAAACCTCCGGATGTTGTGAAAATTCGGAAACGTAGCTAGCGATATGAGAATAATGCTCACTGAGTTGAGTGTCATGCTCGGAAAGTGTTGCTCATACGAGTGTCTGACTCAGTGGGGTTATGACGATGTGGGGTGTGAGTCGCGCTGCCCCTCCGAATTTCTTGAGGAAACCACAACACTCTTCGACAACATCAATCCATTGCAACATGAGCGACGCACCACCACCAACTGCAGCTCCGAGCGAAGCACCTCAGGGCGAGGCGCCCTCCAAGAACGCTTTGAAGAAGGCGCAGAAGGAGAAGGAGAAGGTTTGCGGCAGTCGTGTGCTTCAATTTGTGTACATGGAATTGACTTTCTGCTAGGCAGAGAAGAAAGCCGCCGCAAAGGCCCGCGAACTCGCCGACCGCACGAAGAAGGAGGCTGCCGACGCCGAGGATGTTTCCAAGGACTCGTATGGCGAGCTGCCTCTTACCGGCTCGAAGGACTTCAAGCCCACGGGCATCGAGCGAGTCAGCCTCGACACTGTCGCTGAGCACGTCGACAACGAGATCACATTCCGCTGCTGGGTTGAGAATGCTCGCTCTCAGTCTGCGAAGCTGGCCTTCCTGAACCTGCGCCAGAATCTCAGCACTATTCAGGCCGTCATTGCTGCCAGCGACAAGTTGTCTAAGCAGATGGTCAAGTTCTGCGGTACCGTTTCCACAGAGAGCACAATTGTCGTCACTGGACTGGTCAAGAAGGCTCCGGAACCAATCAAGAGCGCGTCTATTCAGGACTACGAGATCCACATCAAGAAGCTCTTCATTGAGGTCAAGGCCGAGGTCCCCCTCCCGCTGCAAGTTGACGACGCAGAGAGGCCTCTGCCGGCTGAGACTGCAGCTGAGGAGGAGCAGAAGGAGGAGGGTGGCGAGCGACCACTTGTCAGCCTCAACACCAGGCTCAACAACAGGACAATCGATCTGAGGGCCAAGATCAACCAGTCCATCTTCGTCGTGAAGAGCGGTGTCTGCGCTATCTTCCAGGAATTCCTGTCGAAGAAGGGTTTCACACTCGTCCAGACTCCCAAGATTCTAGGTGCTGCTTCGGAAGGAGGTGCTAACGTTTTCGAGCTGAAGTACTTTGACCGTCAAGCTTACCTCGCCCAATCGCCACAGTTCTACAAGCAGATGCTGATTGCCTCCCGATTCCAGAGGGTCATGGAGATTGGACCTGTCTTCCGTGCCGAGAACTCCAACACTGCGCGCCACTTGACAGAGTTCACTGGCCTCGATCTTGAGATGGAGTTCCAGGAGCACTACCACGAGGTCATGGGCGTCCTCGAGGACCTCATGCTGTTCATCTTCAAGGAGCTGAACGTCCGGTATAAGCGCGAGACCGACCTCATCCGCAGTGTCTACCACGTCGATGACTTCAAGCTTCCCGAGTCCGGAAAGGTTCCCAGGATTCCGTTCACAGAGGGTATCAAGATGCTGCGTGAAGCTGGCGAGGAGCTCAACGACTACGATGACTTGAGGTAAGTCTACCTATCCGATTGGTTCACGCAATCACACTGACAATCCACAGCACACCTCAAGAAAAACACCTCGGTCGTCTCGTCCTCGAGAAGTACGGCACCGACTTCTACGTCCTTGATCAATTCCCGCTCGCCATCCGCCCCGCATACACAATGCCCTCGCCGCACGACCTCAAGCTCTCCAACTCCTACGACTTCTTCATGCGCGGCCAGGAAATCTGCTCCGGCGCCCAGCGTATTCACGACTCCGAGCTGCTGTCCAAACAGATGCGCGAGCACGACCCGCCGATTGACCCCAACGGTGCCGGGACCAAGGACTACGTCGACTGCTTCCGCTACGGGTGCCCGCCCCACGCCGGAGGTGGCTTCGGTCTGGAGCGCATTGTGCAGTTCTGGTTGGGTTTGCCTAACATTCGTATGTGCAGTTTGTTCCCTCGTGACCCTCAGAGGGTTGTGCCGTAAACGTGCTGCTTCGTGCACCAAGGGCAGAGGCTGGTAGTGTGGGAAGAGTTTACGGTTGAAAAGTTTAAATCAAATAACCGAAGCACCACATAACTTTATTCTTGTTCTCGAGCTCCGCGAAGACCGCTGCTACTGATGCATTGCGAAGTTGCGATTACGTCATCTGATGCCATTTTGACATGTCGGCTCGCTTCATGTAACCGACGTACTTCCTACTAATCGACAATTTATCTCAGAACACGTTGCACCTTTCCATATATCGCCAAACATGCAATTTCCTGCAAGACACCGTGCTGCCTATGTCCACGCCAAAGGCGAAGCGCCTCAGATCTCCGACCGCTCCCTCGGAGAGCTCAAATCACACGAACTCGCCATCAAGATCTCCGCAACAGCAATTAACCCCGTAGATTGGAAAATCCGCGACTACGGCCTCTTCCTTGTACCAAACTGGCAATACCCAGCTATTCTGGGCTCGGATGGCTCTGGCACTGTAGTAGCCGTTGGCAAGGATGTCGAAGGTTTCAGCGCCGGCGAACGTGTTTTCTTTCAGTCGGGATATGGAGATGACGATGTGTCTACCTTCCAGGAGTACATCAAGATCCCCGCTGAAATCGTCGCGAAGACGCCGAAGAACATCTCGGATGAGGAGGCAAGTGGAATTGTACTAGCAAGCATGGCGGCAGCGACTGCGTACTACGACAATACCGGTCAGGCACTCAAAGCACCGTGGGTTGAGGGTGGGAGCGAGGCTGGCAAGGGGAAGGCTATCGTCATTCTCGGTGGCAGCTCGTCTGTTGGGCAGTACGCTATTCAGCTCGCGCGGCTCTCAGGCTTCAAGAAGATCATCACAAACGCGAACGTACAGCATCACGATTATCTCCAGAGCATCGGAGCCCATGTTGTTCTTGATCGTAACGCTTCTGGTCTTGCCGACTTCCAGAAAGCGCTGCAAGGATCGCTCCTCGAGTTTGTCTTTGACACCATCGCTATCAAGAGCACACAAATCCTTGGTGTCTCGATTCTTCAAGCAACCAGGACTCAAGGATCCCGCGTAGTGACTGTTGGTTCCGTTGACTCAGACGCTCAGAAGTTGGGCGAAACTCAAGAGCCCCACGTCAAGGTCCAGCAGATCATGGGTATTGCGCTGAAGCCGGAACTGAGGCCTATCATCAAGGGCTTGACGGGTAGTCTTGGAGGCCAGAATGGATGGATCGCTAAAGGGAAGTTTATCCCCAATCGAGTGGACGTACTTGGAGGCGGCCTTGAGAAGCTACAGGAGGGAATGGAGAGGAATAAACATGGCGTATCGGGGGTAAAGGTTGTTGTCCGGTATTGAGCGGGAAGAAACTACTACTAGAAGCCTCAGAAAGTAGCGTTTTCATACTTCCATTACAACGAACGGTGATTTGTTCGATTGCACAGGTAAATCTCGAATCGAAGCATCAAAACAACGCTTCCTTTCGTGGCCACAACAAGGACCAGTCCACACTAGCGACAGTAAGCCCTGGAGCAGGGATTACTACCAAGTGCTGCAATGAGATACAGCGCACTTACATCGCTATGTATTGTCCGCGGCCGAGATGCTGATAGCCATATTTGTTTGTGTCAGTGACGTAGATCTGGTATGGATGAATGTACCAGCCCCACTTAGATGAGTGGAGCGGGCCTTCCCCAGTTTTTAACTCCAGCCCGGGGCTGATACAGAAGGCGCTAGCAGGGGGCAGCTGCAGCACGGACAGATAATGAGGGGAAGCTCCAGCTCGACAGTACAACACGCCCAATTCCTCAACCTTTCTCCGACAACTCGCATCACTCTTGCACAGCGAGCTTCCGACTATACAAGTAGCTTACTTGACATTTGTCTGCAAAAATATCCCCTCCTACAACCGGGCTTTCTCACAATGCTCACGCGACGTGCCTGCAGCGTACGCGGCGTTTTACGCACCTGTCGCCCAGCAACTGTCTCTACGCGATCCTTCGCAGCTGGTGCCATCTCGCAGAGCGTAGCTCGCGCACCGGCGTTAGCTGACATCACGCCTGATGCAGCTGCAAGCTTCAACAGGAAGCAGAAGGAGTTCCGTGATGGCCTTGTAACCGCCCAGAGGCAGAAGGAGCAGCAAGAAAGTGGGTTAATTTCCGACAGTATGTCTGCGTCAGGATTCTGACCTGATGATTGCGCTGCTGTCAATCGCTGGGCTATGGGAAACACTAACATGACTAATCGTAGAGGAAGCTCGTGCTCGTGAGCATGAGAGCGGAAAGAAGAAGGGCGGCGCCCTATCATCACTCATATACGGAACTCCCGAAGGTCGAGAGCTGGACAAAGATATCGAGCGCAGCTTCTCTCAAGTGCTAGCACGCGGAAAATACGTACACTCGATCGTGTTCCACGACGTCAAGCCAGACAAGGTAGAAGAGTACAACGAGCTCGTCGGAAACTGGTACCCCAAAATGGCTGCCATTCCGGAGAACAAGGTGCATCTTGTTGGCAGCTGGAGGACTGAGGTGGGTGATTGCAACACGTTCGGTGAGTATACCTGTTAGACCCAACCATGTTCACGCAATGCTGACAAGAGTCTCAGTCCACATCTGGGAATATCAACGCTACGAAGGCTACCATCAGTCACTGCACAACATCCAATCACACCCAGAATTCGCTGCCTTTGACGCGAAGTTGAAGAGCCTCATTCGATCGAAGCACACATCGCTTATGCAGGAGTTCTCCTTCTGGCCTACAACTCCTCCGCGCCAACTTGGCGGTCTCTTCGAACTGCGATCCTACACACTGCATCCGGGCAACCTGCTCGAGTGGGAGACGCACTGGAGGCGTGGCCTGAAGGCACGCAGAGAAGTCATGGAAGGTGTCGGCGCTTGGTTCGTTCAGATAGGCGAATTGAACACAGTGCATCATCTGTGGCAGTTCGCTAATCTGGAGGAGCGTAAGGTGCGCCGCGAGCAGAGCTGGAACGTTGAGGGATGGGGCGAGACTGTGCACAAGACGGTACCGCTCATCCAGACTATGAAGAGCCGTATTCTGGTTCCTTGCGCCTGGAGCACCGTCGCATAATATTCGTCTGCATGAAGACGCAGCCAATGGCTATAGTACCATAACGAAGTGATTGGAGTTTGCAGGCATCAGTGCAAAGAGGAAGTTGGATGTAGGCAGTGCGTTTCGAGGTGGAAATTCTTCCGAGGTTGCAAGCCATGGCTAGCAGCTGCGATTGTAAACCATGTACAACCAAGACACAAGCACATGATGATGTGCAGCAATCCACGCTTTACTTGTTCGAATCCATTTAATGTTTATGGTTGCTGCCACGATGTTCACAGGTGCGCGCTACGTTCGTCGTTTCCAAGGTTTTGTGCTTGGGCCCCGCCGTCGGTGACGCACGTCACCGCCTGCCACAATCACAAGCCAAGGATCCTCCACTTCGCGTCCACTTCGCGACTGCGTGTTTTTCCCTCGACACACCACAGCAACAACAACAGCAAAGTTTGCAGCATCCAGTCGCGCTCCTTAGAGACCTTGCAGCCATGGTCTACATCCGCCAGGACAAGCTGCCCAAGCTCAAAGAGTACAAATACTCTGGTGTCGATCACAGTCTGCTCTCACAATATGTCCTCAAGCCATTTTACACACATGTTGTCATCAAATGTTTCCCCATGTGGATGGCGTAAGTTAAGTACATCTATAGTGAGGATAGAGCTAACGACTGCAGGCCCAATCTTGTAGGTCTCCCCTCCTTCTAAGGTGCTAGAAATTCCAAGCTGGCTGCTTGCCGTGCCAGTTGTCGAGTCACTTGCTGACCCAATTCGATCAGATCACCCTCTCCGGATTCGGATTTGTGATCATTAATTTCCTCACTATGCTTTGGTATACACCTACACTGGATCAAGACTGTCCTTCGTGGGTATATCTTAGTTGGGCGATCGGTCTGTTTCTCTACCAGACGTTTGACGCCGTCGATGGAAGCCAAGCCCGACGAACCCACCAAAGTGGTCCCCTTGGAGAGCTATTCGACCATGGAGTTGACGCGATCAACACCACTCTCGAGGTTCTGCTCTTTTCCGCCACAATGAACCTTGGACAGGGCTGGAAGACGGTCCTCACGCTCTTTGCTTGTGAGTGTTTTGGCACATGCGCAGCTGTGCTGTATGAATGCTAACGGCTGTAGCCTCGTTGACTTTTTACGTCCAAACATGGGACGAGTACCACACCCACACCCTTACCCTCGGAGTTATTTCTGGCCCAGTGGAGGGCATTCTCACCCTATGCATCGTATACGCATCTACTGCATTCCTCGGCGGTGGTAGCTTTTGGCAGCGCTCTATGTTCGAAAGCGTAGGTCTGAAGAACCACGATTTGATTCCCGATGTTATCTACAACCTTGCGTGGAACGAGTGGTACATGGTCTATGGAGGTGTAGTGCTGGTATTCAACGTTGTGTCGAGGTAAGTTATGGGACGTTGGTGATCTTGCAAAGAACGCAACTTACCAATCACAGTGCGCAAAACGTAATGAAAGCACGCCGAGCTCGAGGCCAGAAGACTCGAGTCGCACTCCTTGGGCTGCTCACATTTGCCGCAGCTTGGGTTCTGATTACTGCGTACCTGTTCCTGCAGCCGGCTATCCTGCACCATCACTTGGTGCCTTTCGTCTTCTACGCTGGGCTCATCAACGCTTACTCTGTCGGCCGCATGATCATCTCGCATCTGACGAAGTCTCGTTTCCCCCGCGGCAATGTATTGATCTACCCATTGATCTATGGCGTCATCGACTCGTTGGGTCCATGGCTGCAAGAACACGTAGGCGTGGGTTGGCCAAGCGCTCTGGGTGATGGCGTTTACCAGGTCGCGTTTGTCTTCATGTGCCTTGGGTTGGCCGTGGGCGTGCACGGCAGCTTCATCGTCGATGTCATTTGGACTATTTGCGATTACCTTGACATCTGGTGCTTGACAATCAAGTACCCGTACCAGCCAGTGAAGGAGAACATTGAGAAGGAGAAGAAGGGACAATGAGCGCAAGGAGAGACAGGCAGGAATAATCGAAAATGCACTTTATAGATACTACTAGATTGCAATATGAGTTGTAGTCTTCAAGAGGCCCATTGGTCTACAAACGTCGTCTGTTTTAACTCTGAAGTCCCTTGATAATGTTCAGGTTTGGGTGGTCAAACTCGGCGTCCGCGGCGACATGAGAGCCTAACTCTCAAATAGCAGAAAAGCCAGCTGCAACAGTAGAATTATTATTGTAATTGCCAGGACCACCATCCAGCAGTAAGACGCTCGCAAATACCCCCTGACTGCCTCCCAAAATTCCAGGTAAATATGGCTAAAAGGCGACTTCTTCAGAGCCTGATTGGCGTGGACCCTCGCCCAGCCGAACATATTGCGGTCACCTTCGACTCAGCGTGTCAACAACCCACGACCCACAAACACCATCATGGCAGGACCCCGTATTAATCTGGCCGTGACGAAAGATGGCGAGACATATAACAAATTACAGCGACCGAACGACTTTCTTGATCAGTCAGCAGCTTCGAAGCAGGCAAACGAGCGCAAGCGCGAGCACGGAGATTTGGATGCGCCTGTCGCAGGGTCGTCTACGGGAAGCAAGCGCGCGAAAACGCAGCATACAGGACACGCATCGAAGGCAGTCCAGTCATCAGACGACAAAGACGGCCAGCACCGCGGCGGAGGCCCAATTGCAGAATGCGGCATGCGCACGACTCTGCCCATCGACGAAGAAGAAGCACAGTACTCAGACGATTCTTTGGGAGACGCGTTAGCATATCTCCACAGCGTAAGGTAAGAGGACCGCATTTGTGTTTTCGTCAATCAATCAATCTTTAAGATTTGGCGGTCTGCTAACCACACCTTTGAAAACAGGTCAGAAGCATCCGCGATCCCTCATCTTCTTGTTGCCACGAACGAATCGTCAGAGACGATCAACACAGGCCGCCAAGCATCTATAGACGATACTGGTCGACATATTTTCTACCAAGACGGCACGTGGATTGCAATTGATGAAAGCTATGAAGGTGCGGATGACGATGGGGAGGACGACTATGAGCCCGGCGATCCGAGTTCAAAGGACGTGTACTATCTACAGCTTGTGAACCGCTTCGAGGCCCTTCGTCATACCCTGAGTCGACGCGGATCTTCTTTAACGCCCCAGCAACATGCTGACTCGAAGCGATCATCATCCACTAAACCACCGTCCAATCGACACGAATGGCTGTACGTGATTGACCGAGAGTACCCAACACTGAGCCAGATCCATCAGCTGGACGAGACGAGCGTCAGGCGGGGTCTCGAATATTGTGCTCATGCATTGGATCGATTTGAGACGATCTCCAGTCAGAAGAGCTGCTGGATCTGGACGTTACTCGCACTGTCTGGCGATGTTGGAACAATGGACTCTCAGAAGATGAGTCACATCAGAGATCTTGGAACCAAAGCTGGTGGCATGAGTGTCGATTTGCGCTCGAGATTTGCACAGCAGGACGAGGCGCCTCAGGGTGACTCCCGTCATATAGACTCAGTGAGTCTCGAACAAGATAACGAGACAGGAGCAGCTCGCCACGGTTATTGCGCGGATGTTGGCGAACCGCAAACGGGGTACGTACAATCTCGTGTTACTGAACACCTACACTCAGCGGCGACGGAGACACATTACGACGACTTTAATCTCGTCAACTCTGGTACTTCAGAGCTCTCGACCACCGGTCAAGAGAGGGCTACTGCTGAGAAGCGCGATGACACTCTCGAACGTGCACGCGCGCGTTTGCTTGCACAGCTTGGTGATAACCTGGTGCAAACCGGCATACCAACATCAGATCATGACACAGGTGATAATCGCCCACATCGTCCTGCACAGCATGATTTAGGTTTGGATGACTCAGATGCCGAGGTCAAAGTTCGCGCAATACCATCGCGGGCGGAAGCTGAAAGGCAGCGACAGTTGATGCGTGCGCAGAGCTCAGTTACGGCAAGCTTGGAGACACCGCTGCCGGTCATAGAACTATCAGCCACCGCGCAATCTGTTGAATCAGTCGACAACTCAGACAAGTTCGATTTGAACACACGAGTAACTATTGACATGATCCTGACTGTGGTCGCAGAGTGCTACGGGCAGAGAGATCTGCTTACATTTCGAAAGCCTTGGTAGGTAACCATGGCCACGTGTCTCCCATGTTCGATCAAATCGATCTGCTTGACAGAGACCTCCATATTAGATATCCTGCTGAGTCAATATATGCAATCATCATGCGCACTGCAGTCACCCGTGAAGACTGAATCATACGGCATATTGAAAGCACGGGCCAAGAGGTTCCCGCGCGACTTGAGTCCTCCAACTTTCCTTTGCTCTGACGCGCTTGTCCTTGCTTGTTGAGTCACTTTCTTGCTCATGCGGCTCTTTCCACCCCACTTCGCCTGCCCCGCGCTCCTCCAAAACATCCCGCGACACACAATTGCCCGTTACAAATTTACTCGCCTTGCAGCGCCAGCTCGCCCATTCCAACCCCGCCGTATATACAGCGTCCAGTCTTCGATTGGCGCAATTGATGACGACATGGGCAAAGACGACAAGTCCAAGAATTTCAACCTGAAGGTGCCAAAGGGCACACGAGACTGTACGCCGCGCTCACAGCTCCTCTTTAAATTGTTCGCACTGGATCAAGCTGCTGACCTGACTAGGGACTGGTGAGGATGCCGCCCTCCGCGACCGTCTCTTCGAGACCGTGACCACCGTCTTCAAGCGCCACGGCGCCACGACCCTCGATACGCCTGTCTTCGAGCTGAAGGAGATCCTCAGTGGCAAGTATGGAGAAGACTCAAAGCTCATCTACGACCTACAAGACCAAGGAGGAGAACTGTGCTCGCTGCGCTACGATTTGACCGTTCCGCTCGCACGATGGCTCGCTATGAACCCTAGTGTTCAGAGCTTCAAGCGCTACCAGATCGCAAAGGTTTACCGCCGCGATCAGCCAGCCATGACAAAGGGCCGCATGAGGGAGTTTTACCAATGCGATTTCGACGTTGCTGGCGCATACGACGCCATGATCCCCGATGCCGAAGTCCTCAAGATCGTCAACGATGTCTTCAAGGCCCTTGGATGGGAGTCATACACCATCAAGATGAACCACCGCAAGATTCTGGATGGCATGTTCAAGGCTGCTGGTGTGAAGGAGGATCTGATCCGGCCGATCAGTTCTGCCGTGGACAAGCTGGACAAGGTGAGGAATACAGTCATAATGTGCAATGGCGTCATACTAACTTTGCTCAGCTGCCTTGGGCTGAAGTCAAGCAAGAGATGGAGACAAAAGGACTGTCCGCAGATATCGCAGATCAGATTGGCGAATGGGTACAACGTAAGGGAGGCGACGACATCATCGAATTCCTCAAATCGGATCCTGTACTCTCACAGAATGAGGACGTGAAGAAGGGCATTTCGGACATGGAGCTGCTATTCTCCTATCTGGATGCTTTCGACGCGCGGAGCCACGTTTCATTCGACTTGTCTCTGGCTCGTGGTCTCGACTACTACACTGGCCTGATCTACGAGGTCGTTACAGAAGGCTCCGCGCCGCAGGGCAAGGGCAAGCAACAAGAGGTCGGCGTCGGAAGTGTTGCCGCGGGAGGTCGCTACGATAACCTAGTCGGTATGTTCAGCGGAAAGCCGATCCCGTGCGTAGGTATCTCCTTCGGTATCGACCGCATCATCAGCATCCTCAAAGCCCGCGGCGAATCGACGCAGCGCGCGAAGGATGTTGACGCTTTTGTCATGGCATTTGGTGGAAAGGGTTTCACAGGCATGCTGACCGAACGCATGCAAGTCGCCCAAGAGTTGTGGGCTTCTGACATCAAGACGGAGTTCTCGTACAAGCTGAAGCCTAAGCTGCCACAGCAGTTCAAGCAGGCCGAGACAGCAGGTGTGCCTTTGGCTGTCATCTTGGGGGAGGAGGAGCTGAAAGCCGGCAAAGTCAAGATCAAGGTTATGGGCATCACTGACGAGAACAACCCAGAGAAGGACGGTGTGCTCGTAGACAGGAAAGACATGGTGGCTGAAATTCGCAAACGATTGCCCACTGCCAACGGCACATGAGAACGTGCGCGGCAATGAAACAAGGAAAAAAAAAGCATAAGATACCCATAGATTTGAATGCCTTTGGCATGCTCATATTTGGTCCCTAGTGCTTCATATCGTGAGCTCTGACTCGTCCAGGAAATTGCCTTGTGCCTGAGAACAGCATACTTTACTTCCGCTTATAAGGCGGCCACATTGACGGTCGAGAACGTGTTTGGCACCTTGCATGCAAGACTCAGCTTCTTGACATTCAAGGCTTGAAGTGTTCTAGTTTTGGATCTTCGATTCCTGCTACATGATTTATGTACGGTTGACTTCTAAATGAAATAGTGTCCAGGTATTGGCGTCTGCTCTCATCAAGCACTTCTACGATGATTCGGGCATCAGCTGATTCACAGCAGTTTAGTAGCCGTCCTTGCCCCACTTGTTGTATGTGTCGTGGAGCTCCTGTAGACAAGTTATCAGCCAATGCCCGCGTCGATATAGTCATCACGACTACGGAGAGCTAACATACCTTGGGGAGTGTCACGTTGGGAATGACGACCACGTTCAGGGCGGAAGGAGCGTCCTTCTTGACGCTGGTATCACCGCCGGGGTGGTACTGGTATGGGCTGGAGCCGCCAGACTTCCAGGGCTCGCTGTGCTCGGCCTTGGAAACGGTGCGCTCAGACGAGGCGCTGGTGGGAGAACGGGCTGCGCAAGTTCAGCATGAATTCGACTTGTCGCGCGTCGTTCGTCTATCCGGGGAGCTTACAGAAGTGCCAGCCTGCGAGTCCAAAGACACCGCTCATAATGGCCAGGAGCACCTGTGCAACTCAATTAGCCTCCAATTGCATCTCCCAGCACGTCAGATGCTCGCCGCGTACATAGAGCTCGGGGTCCTTCTTCGCTCCGGTCTTGAGGGCGTCCTTGCCGGCCTGCCTCTCAGCGTGTCCAGAGTCAGAAGCAGCGGCGTTGCTGGCCCAGCGGCGGGCAGGGGCGGCGGCGCGAAGGCGAGGGGCAGCGCGGAAGGCTGAGCGGGCGGCGAAGGAGGACATGATTGCGTCGGTGTGGGTGGGCGTCGACGGGGGTTGCGGAGAGAATGCGTGGTGGACTGGCGGGACTGACGACAAAGCTGGGCGTCAGTGGTTCGAGCCAAGCTGCGCGGAGCCACAAACGGCCTAGCGGGGCTCGGACCTTGCAGCGACCTTACAGCAGCCCGTGGACTGTCCGAGCATTAATCACCGGCCCCTTTGCAATCATAACCTTTCTTCAGCGCCCGCTGCTGCCCACGCGCGCCCTCACCGCGCCACAGAGCCGTTCGCCCTGCGCACCTTCTCTTCTTGTTGCTCCTTCGCTCCTTCCCTTCACTATTCCGCGCCTTCTCCCATCGATGTCATGAACCATTCAGCCACAACCCTGACCACCACCACGCTGCGCTCATGACGACGATCGAACAAAAGCGCAGCTCAACGGGCAGCCGCGTGCTGGGCATGACCGGCCCGGTTGGCGAACCGTCGCTGCCTCCTTCGCGTCCATCTTCCATCGGGACCGCGCATTCCGGCAGTCACGGACGATGGTCGCAGCCTACTGCGCCGCGACGGGGAGGGCCCATGAGCGTCGCTGGCAGCCTGGGACAGAGTCGCCCAACGACTGCTGCGAGCAGGACTCATGTACCTTTGGCAGCACACGGCTTCTTCCGACCCATGAGCTCGCAGCGCCTCCAGCAACAGCGCAACCAACGGCCAACTTCTCTTCTTGGCCATAGCTCTCTGAATGCTGGAAACGTACGCGATTCGACCGCCAGTTCATATCGCCAGAGCGTGGGCTCTACGAACACAATGCGTGGTCAACCTACCCTCGGTCTCCACCGCGAGCTCGACCAGCCTCCACCGTCACGCGGCACGGACATCACCGACCGAGACATGCCCGACCGCACGACCGCAAACTCAACACCAACAGGAGCAGAGACTGTGCGCAGTCGAGATGAGAGCATCACTCCGCTCCAGCGACCTCGACCGCAGCATTTGAACCTCTCCAAAACACACAACAACGATGCTGGCACCCTTCCCACCCCGGGCAAATCACCTCGCTCATTCCGTTCCAGCTTTATGCTTCCTAGTCGCGACGGTCGTTCTGGTCAGATGCGCGTGCACCAGGGTCATGAGAAGCTGACTTCGGCGGAGTCGTCTCCCAGACTAGATCGAAGAGAGCCTACCAAGCAAGCTGTGAAGAGGGAGCTTGGCAAGAATTACCAATACTTCTCTGGCAACACGGCTTTCTGCTGGGGCGGGCGACTGCAGAACACACGGGACCGGCCAGTCAACATTGCAACTGCCATCATGATCATACTGCCGGCTGCGCTCTTCTTCGGTTTCTCGTGCGTTTCGCTCCCACTGCCACCCTAGCCGTTTCGCTGACCAACCGACAGAGCACCATGGCTATGGCTTAACGTTTCTCCATCGATACCCATTCTATTTGCTTATCTGTTTTTAATATCTGTATCTTCGTTCATCCACGCATCTGCTTCCGATCCCGGGGTAAGTCACAGATTGTACGTCGACCGTTCGGTGCTGACCTATGCAGATTTTACCTCGCAATCTACACCCCTTCGCACCCACTAATCCTAATGAAGATCCTCTGAACCTCGGTCCGCCGACGACCGAGTGGACGATGGTTGTCTCAGCTACCGGCACCAACGCAGCAATGGAAGTACCGACCAAGTACTGCAAAAGCTGTAACATCTGGCGTCCTCCACGGGCGCATCACTGCCGCATATGTGACAACTGCGTTGAGACACAGGACCACCACTGCGTCTGGCTCAACAACTGCGTAGGCCGTCGTAACTATCGTTACTTTTTCGTTTTTGTTTGCGCAACAACCCTGCTCGGACTGTTCTTGCTGGGGGCAAGTCTGGCACACATCTTGATCTGGCGTGCAAGGAATGCTGCATCCTTTGGCCAAGCGATCAACCATTGGCGTGTCCCATTTGCAATGGCTATCTATGGTCTGCTTGGATGGGCGTACCCATTCAGCCTTGGCGTATACCATCTCTTCCTTGTCGGCAGGGGCGAGACTACCCGCGAGTATCTGAACTCTCACAAGTTTATGAAGAAGGATCGCCACAGGCCTTTCACGCAGGGGTCGTTGATCAAGAATTGGATCGCAGTCTTGCAACGTCCGCGCCCACCAACCTATCTGCACTTCAAGAAAGAATACGAAGAGGGCGATCAAAGGTTCAATCCTCGAAAAGGCAAGCGCACGGCGCCTCTGACGGCTGAACAGCAGGGTGGAGGATTGGAAATGCAAGATGTCAGTAATAGTCAGGGCTTTCAAGGGCCAGCAGGCCGAGCACTTCGAGGCCCGCATGACGCGAACACGACATAGTGAGCCTTAAGCTCGTTCCTCTATGTGTAGTAATGAAGCAACTGATGTCCATGTCAAGTCAATGGCTGCGAATTAGCCTAATCATGTCCAGTGTTTATTCGCAGATACACCCCAACTGCATATCGTACGAGCTTGGGAAGACTGGTCGTGCAACATACAAAATGCAAACTTATTCTTGGGAAGAGAACACTATGGTACAGTGAAATTGACTTCTCAACTAATCAGACGGAATGCGTGGGTGGTGACACTGGCGGATCTGGGTAGCCTAATTGGCTGGTTGACTAGCTCGATATTGTGTACCCTTTGGTTCACCCGTGGATGCTTCTCCTCCCGACCCTCAACTTGCAATCGACCTCGCACCTTGTCGACATGTCGGTCGCGTCTGCACGCACCTCAGTGCAGGCCTGATTGACCCACCTGCACCTTCTTGGAAGTGCATGCGCGCCTGCCACGCGTGTACTTTGGCACTGTTTCTCCGCGCCCGCGAGACCTCCTTTGCGCGTCACTGCCCTGCCCTGCAACGACACACCAGCCACGCGACCCAGTAGCCAGTTCCTTGACGACCATGGCTGCGCGCGAAGGCTCGCCCGTGTCCACATCGTCCATGCTGTCCAACAACGCGCTCCATCACGACGCTGTCCGCGCCACTTCCAGCGCGTCGCCGCCTATCTCGACACCGCCCACGAGCCTCGACGACGGCGCCAGCGTCATGTCTGAGATTACAAAACTAGAACAGACGACGGAGGTGTACGAGGATGCCTCGGTCAGTCTAGCAGCTGACGCGCAGTTTGGCACGCCACTTCCCGCGCAGGACACGCCCAACAGCGAGGCCCGCCGACCGTCTCGAAGTTCGCGCAAATCCGTCGTAACATACAACGTGCAGATCCTCGCTGGTACCGCGATCCACACACCCACGAAATACCTCGAGAAGCATCACACAAACGTCCTGCACGGCTCCCTCGAAGAATTGGCTCCTCGGAGCAGCGACACACCTGCGAAGAAGAGGACACCCAAGGTCAGAGCCAGTATCAATGGCGCTGTTGACTCTGCAGACGAACAGCTCGCCACCGAGGCCGCTCAGGCTGCGCGTCGCCGCACCTCGTCCCGTGGCACCGATCTTCGCAAAGAGGCCTTGCGCAACCTGACTGGGGTTGGTGAGGCTGTGGCAAGTTCGTTTGCCGGAGGGAAGTCTCTGGTCCAAAAAGCTCTCCGAAGAACTGCGTCTGATTCAAACCTCAAGTCTACGACATCCTCAGGCAGCCAGGCATCATCGAGACGCCCACGCACTGCGACAAACACCCCTGATGAAGACGACACGGATGCTACCTCGGAGCAGAAAGAATACCTGAAGCCGAAAACGAAAGCTTGGCTGAAGCAGGGCTTGTACGTTGGCCAGTACCGCGACTTCGATGCTCGCTTGTCAGAAACACAAAATCGTGCGAAGAAGAGGACCAAGAAGCAGAAAGAGAACGATGTGCTTCCCCTGCCCATGTTTGCCGGCGGGCGCATGCTGGAGGAAGACCCTCGACACGTGTACCGACATTTCAAGCTGCCCTTCGACACTTACAACCCGTTGCCCAGGAAAGTGAAAGTAGACGGCTGGGTCAAGCTTTCTAAGAGTGCGTATTTTGTGTGCCATATACTTAATCTTTAAGCTAATATCGCTTTAGACCGCTTCATTGGCGACGCATCTGCGTTGTGGAAACACGACAAGCAGGACTCATCACAATGCTATTGCGACCCTGAAGATGGATGCGGAGAGGCTTGCCACAATCGCATAATGGCATACGAGTGCGACAGCAACAACTGCAGGCTCACACCGGAAGAATGCGGTAACCGTCCATTCGCGGAACTCAAACGCCGCGGCAAAGGAAATGGCTACGATTATGGCGTTGAAGTCATGGAGACCGAGGGGCGCGGCTATGGTGTCCGGGCGATGAGGACTTTCCAACCTCACCAAATCATCGTTGAATATGCTGGCGAAATCATCACACAATCCGAATGCGAGCGGCGCATGAAGCAGATCTATAAGAAAGATAAGGTAAGCCAAGTTGCCCCAGCTTAAAGTGCGAGCTAATGTGAAACAAGTGCTACTATCTTATGAGCTTCGACAATAAGATGATCATCGACGCCACTCGAGGAACTATCGCGAGATTCGTCAACCACTCTTGCGAGCCCAATTGTGAAATGATCAAGTGGACTGTGGGCGGAGAACCACGAATGGCACTCTTCGCAGGTTCCCGCGGCGTTATGACTGGCGAGGAACTAACCTATGACTACAACTTCGAGTAAGTCCATTGCTATCCTTTAATTGCACACTCTAACTCCGTAAAGCCCTTTCTCGCAGAAGAATATCCAAGAGTGTCGCTGCGGTACCGAATCATGTCGTGGTGTTCTTGGTCCCAAGCCTAAGAAACCTGTAGAGGAGCGATCCATCGCTTCTGCCTTGATTGCCGGGACCAAGCGCAAGCTTCAACACTTCCTCGGTTCCGGCCGTGCTCAATCCGAAAGCAACGCCGACTCACCCAAGAAGCGGAAGGTCCATGTTGGCAGTGCAGCGACCGCGAAGGTCAAGAACTCACATGCTTCCTTAAGAGCCGCTCGTGAGCAAGCAGAAGTGGAAGCGGCGGAGCACTCTAGGCAGATTGCATCTCGAGAGGACCGCGCCATGAAACGGTCCACATCTGCGAAGGTCTCGAAACGTTTACGTCCCACAGTGGTGAGGCGCACAGTCCAAGACACCCTCAAATCGACTAGGACTACGACCGTCAGCCTGAAAAGGAAGGTAGTCAAACCTGGCACGTTGAAACCTGTCAACAAGGCTGCACGTACACAGGTCGCTTCACGACGTGGTAACGCCGCATCGACAGGCAGGAGAGGTCTAGCGCCATCAAAGCGACCTAGCACACCCGAGTCAGATCCCGACCTTGAAGACGATGATTCTGACGAAGAGGGATCCCCTAACATCACGCCGGCGTCATTACGCAGTGCGTCCAAAGATGGCCAAAAGCGCGTCTTCAACTTTGATTCGGACTCACATACCACACCTCCTAGATCTACTGGAAGTCGTGGTGGGTTCAGGCGCGCGGCCACTGCCGCCAACAAGACTAGAACTGCTCGGCAGAAATCAGTCTCTACACCTCGTAGCTTGCACACCACCGCTGCAGGTGTGAGCAAGGCTTACCATCCCGCACAAAGTAGGCCCAGGACTATGAGAGGCAGGTGAGTCGAACATGTGCTGTCTATTGCATCGTGTGAATTTGTTGAATAGGTTTGCTGACGTGTCCAGGTTTCTCCCCAAGGATGATCGATGAAGCTTTTGCAATCACGGCACTCTTGAGTTGATCGCAGGGTAGTCTCACTACCTTCCATTTCAGTACATTGAAGACATTGCCAGCGTTGTTACCAAATAATGACTTAAAAATACAACGTCACGATATGAAACAACCAGCGAAATTGCTCCTTCACTTTGCTCTTGACGGCTGCATCGGGCAAGCCTTCCACAAAGTTCGTGTGCAGTTGAAGTTGAGACACACATCATGATCATAACTTTGAACAACGTGCCTCTTGTAAGCGTTTTCAGTGTCAAATAAGATCGAACATGCGCCGACTTCATCATCGGAAAGGGTGTGGGCGTTTTCTACGGCGGATCTACGGGAAAGTGGATTCACTGGTGCGCTTGCGGTTGTAGATTGAACAAAGAAACCTGAACAAGGGAATCGATGCCCCGGTACCTCACTCTTGAGCCCATGAGAGCTGCGCCTTGCGCGCGCGTTGAGTGTTATCGCGAGTTCTTCCATCGTGTGCAATGCTCGAATCACGTATCGCCTGGTGATTTATCACATCTCACAAGCAAAGTTACCCTTCTCCTTCACGTCACTCGTTCGCGCTGTCACAGTAGCCTATCATTGGTTAACATCGGCGCTAGTCATCAAAAAGCCGGGGAAGCCATCAACTTGGCGCAGTCTATTCAAGCTATATTCAATACACGCCTGATCAAGGGTTGCCCTACGCCTCGACTTTAAGAACATACCATCGCCCATCGCAAACACCACATGAAGTACCTGACTCGCAAAGCCTTCTACAGTCATTTCACGTTAGCAAAAATGGCACAGACAGCGAGTGATGAGCAGAATACGCCAAATGACCCGAGAACAAAACTTGCGCAGCAGTCAACATCATGGAGTGCGCTGCAGCTTCTGATCTTCACCATATTCGGCGCTCTGGCCGCGACAGTCCTATCATCCTACCACAGCATCCCTTCTGAAAGCACGACGGTCGTGTCCACTTCGCCTCCGACTCAGATGACCTTGAGCTCCTCAAATGTCAAGATCTTGTCCTTGGATCCTTTCATCGCCCACATCACCGACTTCGTCTCGAAGAGTGAGAGAGAGCACCTGATCAACCTTGGGTAAGGCTGCTCGCTATTTCAATCTAATCATTGCTGACAAAAGTTAGAAAGCCGCTGCTGCGAAAATCACAAGTCATCATCGATGGCAAGATTTGTGACGCAGAAGGCCGTACAAGTTCCACCGCGTTCTTGCCTGAAGAAGATCCCGTCGTCACGTCAGTAATTCAGCGAGCTGCAGAATTCCAGGGCTATCTGTCACCCAAGGATATCGAAGTCCAGGTGACTTCGTACCAACCCGGCCAGGAAGTCAAATATCACTACGATGGGTATGCCGACGGTAGTCGTCCCACCAACCGTATATCCACTTTCTTTGCGATTCTGAAATCCAATTGTCACAACTGTGGGACCCAATTCCCTTTCATCAATACCACTTTGCGCCACCAGTACGACAGTCGATGGTGCGATGTCATTGACTGCTCAAAAGACGTGCTCACGACAAAGAATGTGGAGGGCAGTGCGTTGTTCTGGGTGAACCTTGATCAGGCAGGGAAAGAGAGAAAGGACATGCTTCATGCGGGTCTACCGGCTCTCAAAGGCGAAAAGGTTGGGCTCAATGTCTGGACAGAACCTGACCTTGCGGAGCTGAAGAACAGAGGGCTGTTCAACTCACACTCTCAGCACTATCTGGAGGCTTTCCCGCAAAGATAGACGAAATAAGCGCATTTCGTGACAATGCGAAGCAATATTGGCAATGTCAAGGAGGAATGCAGCAGCGCAGCATACGGCACAGTTTGTAGCCGAATTTCTGTATTGTGTCGCAAATAGAAGAAGCAATGTCCAAAAGTGCATTGATATCAGTCTCTTAGTACTTCTCGATGACTAGCGCAAAAGGTAGAGAAAGGAGCAATAACAGCGCCTTGTCACTAGACTTCGATTTCTAAGATCGTGAGAGTAAAAGTTCAACTGTCGTTTCGAGCGTGGCCATCTCCAACCAGATAGGCGTTGAATCGGAGGTCGGGGACCGCTAACAGACGAGGTTGATTTCTTAACCCCAGCAAAGCACCAAGCCTGGAGAGCCTCCTCATACAAGCTCCCCAATCGACTACCAGAGGGTTGAGGCTTGACCTGAGATCTGATCTTGAGGTCTGTGATACGGGATCTCGTGGGCGCATTCTCCACTGATGATCGACAATTACTCTGCCGCGTGAGTGTGGGTACGTGATTCCAGGTTTCCCTGCACGATATTATGAGCTACACACTTCCCTTAAAAGACAGTGTTGATGGGCGAGGAAACTTAATCTTCGTCAAAAATTTGAAGAACATTATCCAGAATCGTAATGATGACACGCGCCTGAAGCCCAGCGTCTGCCATGTTGTTGCCTTTATGAGGACCCATGATGGACGGACTGGTGACGTCAGTAGATGCTCCAGGTCATCAGAACCAGCACTTACGCCCAGCAGATGCCCAGATTGGCTGTGCTCATACGATTGATCTCGGAGGATTGTTGCACTCGGTGCAAATGCAGGACCAGAGCCCGAAGAGTCGCGTAATTGGGATCAGGAAGTGCATTGATCAGTGCGTGCATCGAATCCCGGCGCATAGTGTCGTCGTCGACTCGAGCGGCATCAATGAATTTGTTGTAAAACTCTCTAGTGAGAAGTGGGTCGGGAAGCTCTCTGAAAAACTGTTTCAACAGACCGGCAACGCTATTGACGTCATGTTGGAATGCTTCAGGGTTTCGAAAATCGACTTGGGATGCATCTGGACAATGTCAGTGATGACCATGCTAATGGGTGCTATTCACGAACCGCTATCGAACAAGGCCTTCATCTGTTGAATATGAGAAGACGTTCCGGGTATGCGGTAAATGCCTTCAACTTCCAACCCAAAGAGATCCACTGCTTGTATGCACTGATATACCACCATGGGTACAGGTGAGCCATCTCGATGGAAGAGGTCCTCGAGGGTAATGCCGAAGACCGGATTGATCGGTGGCTGAGGGTTATTGTACAGTATGCCGCTTGTCTGTTGCGCTGTTGCTTGCCCAACAGGCCCACGTGGATACTCGGGCTGTGAGAACGAATTCGGTGCAACTGGGGAATAGGGCGTTTTCCCATATGAGGACGGTTGAGCCTGGACTGGCTGATTTGGTGCTTGATACGCTGAGAACCCGGCTTGGGGATCTGTTTCGAGCTGCTGAGGCTGCTGCTGTTGTGACGAGGATCCATTCGCCTCTGGCTGTTGAGACGGGAAAGACACTGGCGGCTGGATCTGCGGGGGCATCGACGTTCGACGGTCATTGTTAGTCGGTGTCATGGAAGGATATGTTTGTGCCGGAGCCTGTGTGGGGTGTTTGACGTAATGCAGTTCTGGCCTGGTTGTAGAGACCTTAGAAGCATGATTCAAGATGAAGTCGTCAAAGTCTTTATCGTTGTTGATCTGGTAGATGAGATGATTGATACTTGGTGAAGGTTGCGCAGTGCTACCCTTGAGTGGTTGTGGACTGACTACCTGGCCGTTGTTGACGACCAGCTTCTCGTTGAAGGACGCTGCAGAGATCAGTAAATTGCGCAGTCATAGCTTCGCTTGAATCATACCATATTTCTGCATCTCCATGGTCAGTGCTGCATCTGTCTCCTTAATAAGGTCCAGGAGACCGGAGACGGCCTGTGGGCGGTGTGACGCCAACAACTCCTTGCGAGAGTTTTGTGCTGTCTGAACTTTGCTTGCATAATCTTGGTCGGCGGCTTGTAGTTTTCGTTGGAGATCCTCCTCGTGCTGAGCTGCTGACTTGGGACCTTTCAGCCCAAACTTCCTACCAGCACCTGTGTCACCAGTCTTGACGCGGTCGAGATCTTCAGCTAGCTGATCGTACTTCGCCTTGGCTTTCTCAGCAAGTTTCTCAGCGTCCTGAACTTTGCTCTCCGCCGCGAGACCAGTCTGTTTCAACGTCTTGCGACTTGTATCCATCTTGTTCGCTAATTGAAGGAGATTCTCGTGCATGGCGTGCAGGGCGAGGCCGAATTGGGTGCCATTGTCGGCGATGCGCTCGTTCGCGTGTAGGACTTGTTCGAACTGAGTCGCGTACGACTCGTGACGGGTATCAGCTTTGCGCAAGCCGTCCAAGGTCAGGCGCGAGAGCTTTTTCAGGCTACCAGCATGTTCCTCTTCAAGTGCACCGCGGCGCTTGAGAAAGCTGGCGAAGTCCTGCGCGTAGCTGGTCAGCCAAGTTGGCCTAAATGCGGGGAAGGTGCACAAACTCGGGCGCTTGCAATGCTGGCTTTGAGTCGATTCAACAGCGTGGTCACGCCAATATCAGAGTGTAAAATCTCTTGCACGCGTTGTTGTATTTGAGTATCTTGAGGCGCCGCGCGCTGTCCGGGCGATGCGGGCGCGACTGTGTCATCGATGGGTGAGAAGGGCGCAGCGTCATCGTTGGGGGCTGCAGAGGTGTTGAAGTCGGGGTTGAAGCTGTCGCTGCTAGCCATCGGTGGTATGGACGGCGGTGCAGCCATTGTAGCTGTGTTGATGGTGTTGATGTGGATGACGACGCAACTGTCAGTGGTGGACCTGGCTAGCCGGTTGGCCGTCATACTCGGCGCTTCTCGTCGGCCACACTTGCATCATTGGTGCTTCCTTCTTTCAACGTCGTGCCATCAGCATTGCCATCGTTGCTTCCCGATTTCTCCAGACCTGACATATACACCTAGAATTCCATCGCTCGAAACGACGTCTTCCGGATCACTATCACTCAAGGGTTGTAGTCGTTCCTTGAGACCTAGATCCACATCGTCGCGATATTCTGCAACGATGCCGGTCGTTCCACCAAATGGTCTTCCTGAGGAGGTGATTACTTGTCTCCAAAATGCTCGTTTTGTAAGTCACTGCAATCTCATCGCTCCACAACTGTCGCAGCGCCTGCCTTCCTGACTGTTGCTTGGAGGCTGCTGGGGCCGCCCTTGATCATCTCTTGCTTAACTCATAGCCTATCTCGGTACACTTCCGCCCGTCCACGCCTCAAGGATGGCTCGATCATTTCCTTTCCCACTTGCTCCGTTCATTGCCTTCAGGCTTAGCTTCATTGGCAATTTAGTCTTAGTCTGCAGCTAGATAGGTTTTCTGTCTTGGTCAAGTCTAACTGCAATAGCTTCACCTTGCAACATGTTCGGACAATGTTCCTCATGTATCCTTGATGAACTACACATACCTGCCAAGCACACCGTACTCCTCTTCTCCTATTATCATCATGACGACGCCTTCGTCGTCCCGGAAAACCGATAACTTGGAATCGAATGCTCGCGTTTCACTTCTCGTCCATGACTGGATATCTCACCGCCCACCAACACTCGGTCAACGGGGTCGCTCTCCTTCACCTTCAGCTTCAGGTCCACGCTCTGGCTCATTAGCCGAGCTCCTTCTTGGTATGAACACAGCATCGCTGAGCAGGATCAGCACCACCATCAATGGCGTTGCCGAGATCGTATCTTCCGGGTCAGAAGAGGAGCGCTGGTATAGGGCTCAGCATCTCGCAAATAACACGTTTGGGCCTGCAGATGAGGATGCATATTCAAGTTCACCTGGTGATGGCGGTCTCTGGGGAGGGGGAGGGTTTACACGTACAGAAGCTTGTGAGGGAGATACTCGCGAAGGTGACGGCGGCACAAGATGCTATGTTGAAGGAGATGAGGTTAAAGTCGTCGTCGTCAAGATCAAGGACGGAAGGATTGCTGATTGGAAAGGTCAAGTGAGGGATTGGGCAGTTCACAGCGGCGCTACTGCCGCGTTGGTGAATGGTACGTAGATTGCCACCAACCCCGCGCAGTCAAAGACAAGAGACAACATACTTCGTGCCCCCCCCCCCC
>SWKW01000027.1:39894-251311 GCA_011058865.1 Didymella keratinophila
GGAAATTTCCCCCACCCCCCCCCCGGAAAAAAAAAAGGACAAAAAACTTCTGTGCCCCCCCCCCCCCCCAACGAAGTTTGCAGGGTCTGCGCCTCAAGCATTCTATACTTTGAGGCCAGAGCGCCTTTTTGAAGAGGTTCGGGAAACGTCAAACCAATCTACCATACTACCATGCTATCATACTGCGCTGATCATACAAGGTGAAGCTGGAATTCAGCCTGGATCGGGCCCACAAGTCGCGACCGTTTGCCTGGTTGCTAGAAACGTCCCTGCGACCAATCACATTTGCGGCATCCCATCAAGCCTGCGCGCAAGGAGCTGCGGCTGCATATGAGTCAGTGCGGCTGGGCCCACGCCCGCGGTGAGTTCGATGATGAATGCACTGACCAACGGTGAATGCACTGACTTTCTCGCCTACTCCCCCTGCCCCCGCTAATGACTAGATCCACATCTCCATCCTTTGTCTCTCTACCCAGACACTCACTCACCTACTTCTCAACTCGCCGTCTTTTCGACCTGGTTTTCGACCTTCCACAATTTGTGTGCTTGCAATTAAATCAACACGCTTGGACACGACACACCAGACCTGACCAAGCAATGCCATCAAAGATACAGACCTACTTGATTGCGGTCCCACGAGACCCGACTTCTGCAGAGATTGCGTACTTCCTCTCAACTCGCAGTGGTGACCAAATGATGCAGCTGGTTCAGTCTATCAGAGAACCTGCCGCTCAAGCTACACTCACAGCTTCACTACTTGCTCTGCCGCCTACGGTCAGCACAAAGAGCGCGCCGTCAGAGAAGGCCAGAAAAGCCTTGAACGCTTTCGTTGGCTTTCGGTGTAAGTTTCACTCTCACTTCAGACCAACAAAGCTGATGAAGTTCAGGCTACTACATCCTCATTCCCGTCTTCAAGCCATGGCCTATGAAGAAGCTGTCCAACCCTATGGGCATTATGTGGGAAGCCGACCCCAACAAGTCCCTGTGGTCCCTGATGACGAAAGCTTGGTCTGTTATCCGTGATCAGATTGGTAAAGACAAGGCTCCGCTCGATCAGTTCTTCCGCATCATCTGTCCTTACCTCAACATCCCTTCACCAGCGACTTACCTTGACTCTTGCGGCTGGATACTCGGCACTGACGATGAGGGATCGCCAACTCTCTCTCGCGAGTTCACCCCATCGCCCGGCGCTATGAGCGCTGGAATCGCTGACATGGCATTGTCCGTTGAAGATATTATCAATTACTGCCAGAGCATGGGGTACGCTCAGGAATATGTCTCAGACACTGACTCCCACTCTCCAACTTTCCTCGCTCAATCGCGCAACCAGCCTGCTGGCAAGACTACTTCTTCTACTCACGACAGCCGTCTGGCAGCACGCAACAAGCGACGTGCAAAGCGACAGACCACACGAGATGTTGGCGTCGCTCCAGCGCTACAGCAGCAAATCGTTGAAGCCCATGTGGCTAATGATATAGCCGCCACCTACCAGGACACCTCTCTCTTCGGTCACAGCGAGCCTGTGCAATTCTACGATGACCTTGCTGACCTGTTAACCAACCACTTGGGACAGGATCAACAAGCCCTTCCTGGCGATGCTGCCAGCTTCCTCACTACCGCAGATCCCATCCTCGCAGGCTGGACTGACTGGGGCGCATTCAGACTTGGCGCAGATGAGAATGCAACGCTTCCTAGCTTTGACCCTGCTACTATATGAGCATGCCTTCCGACGCCCCTCCAGCGATCGGCAGACATTGACTGGCTGACCGTTGTACTTGTCTTTTCTACACACTCTTCGACACATTGTCATCAACCTCCGGCGTTCAACTGTCTCTACCTCAGACCTTCCGCGGCCCCGATTATTTTCACACAATACCCCTGATCAGCGCACGCTCTCGATATGCGCATCTACCTTTCTTACAAGTTTGGCTCCGGTGTAGCCTTTTACGACTGTACAGCAACGCCATCACGAATACGCCACGATTACGACACCCATTCACTCTAGTTCTCCTCACTCGCGCGCCGAGTAATTCTTCGGAGGCGGGGCCTTCCACGAAACCAGCTTGGTCATTGGCATCAGAGCATGTAGCTCATCAAAAAGTATCACCTACTGGTGTGCACAGGACACAGCTGTATCCGGTGCATGGACCTTTGGTCATGGTGGTACGATTGCATTGTATACCTGCATATAGACCTAGACTCTAATGAAACTTCAAATAACTTTTGGCTTGCACTTGTTGTGACTGTTCATTCCGCCCTTATGACATCCTTTGCCATCCGAATGCAGCCCTGCGGACACAGATCAGTCCGCCGTGAACGCTTGACTTCAACTATTCTCCCATACCTGTGGCCCTTCCCTCGCAGATTTACGATTAGGAAGTAAACCCCAGAATGACTGTGTTGTGATTGCCCTAATTCATAGATGCACTATGGTCACGACGCTGTACCTTCCACCATCGTCAACATTCCTTCATCCTCACTAGCCTTCCTATCGGCATTTGCCCCTCCGCCGCACGATCCCTGCAGCAGGATCTCCTCCCCTGCCGAAAGTGGATACCGTTCGCATCACGTACCCGAGCCTCAGTCGGCCGTCTTCCAATCGCTGGCCCAGATAAATGTACCGCAGCGCCACTGCGTGCCCGATTCTTTCTGTCCGGAAGGGCCTATGGGTCTGTGGGATGTCGTCAGCAAAGCGTTACGATAGTGAGGAGGTTGATGTCAGGGCTGGCATCATGTCGATACCAAGATGTAAGATGCAGGTCACCGTTCTAATGCACCAAAAGCCAAGCTAGCAGGATCAGGAGCGCGCTGCGCACCCTGCATGCAAGCAACTGCCCCTTGCGTCAAACGTACTAAGCGCGAACAAAGGCATTCTTGTAAACGAGCTTGCTATCAGGTACGTACCGTGGACACATCCAGAACTGTCTTCCGCGATTGACACCAGGCTTCTTGGTGGTGAGGCTAATGCACGGCTCTGCGTGGCCTTCACATCGGGGCGGCGGCCGCTTGGAGAACAGTTTTGTCCATCCTTCCTTTGATGCTTGCTGTGCTGCACCGGGATCGCAGACTAGTGATGGGGACGTGGTGGTCTGACTGGCGGATGCTGCCGGTGGAGCCGCTGGCGGTGGGGTAATTTCAGTTTTGACATCCGCGGAAGTAGATACCGAGAACAAATTGGTGTTCGCGTCACCATTGGTGTGAGTGTGTGATGCCGATTGCTGCGTAGTGATAGCGCCAGGGTTGGGCCCGGTGGCTTTGGAACGTGTCTGTGACTGAAAGAATCCTTTGAGGGATTGCTGACCCTTGGCGAGCGATGCGGAATTATTGGGGGCCGGGTTGGAAGATTTGGATCGTTTGATCGATTTCATAGGCGATGCCGATGCAGAAGCGCGTCGCTTCTCAGGCGAGTTGAGAGGGCTCACGTTCTGGCTATCCGCGGGGAACAAAGCGTTTGTCGCTCCCGCCGGCTCGGGTCCTTTGTCTGCCCCTTGCGTTGGCGAGATAACTGCGGCCCCTTCCAATGTCGCCTCAGCCGGGAATGCAGGAGTGTTTGCGAGCTTTGGAGCCGCGGGCTTCTTGCTGAACATGTCACGAATGTTCTGGCGTTTGTTAAATTCAGTAAGTAGCTTGCCTGAAAGCGGGGGCACGTCCTTGGTGCTGTACTCCCTCAGTCGAACGCCGTCTTTGAACATTCCGGGCGGGTTCATGATGTCGAGTATGTGGTGCTCTAGAGCTTCCTCGCCATGCTGTGCAGCATTGCCCATTCCCGGTACCACATCCTTTGTGACCGCGTACACTGGGCAATGATCTGAACCCATCAAGCCTTCTTGGATGTTCGAGTCCTTGAACCAAGCCTTGATCTTGATGCTACACAGCACAAAGTCGATACGCGAGCCGAAGTTGCCTGGTCGAGCGTTGATCTTCTGCTCCCAATGCGTGTACATGCCTTCGCGATCGGGGTGGAATTCTCGACACAGATCGTACAGTACAGGCTCTTCCCTGCCCTCATCTCGCTCACCCACTACCTTGCCGTTGAAGAGAAGCTGGTTGAAGATCCGTCGATTCGGCGTGCTGAGGTACTCGCTGTGGGTCATGCCTTCCGCTTTCATGTTGTCCTCCGCTTTCGCAGTGTCGATGAGATCGCGGGAGACATTCAGATCACCGGTCAAGATGACGTTCTTGCCCATCTTCGTGAGGTTTCGTATCCGCGTGTCGAGCATGTCTAGGAAGCCATAGCGGAAGTCGTCACGCAGCCCGTTGCTGTTGGCGGGACTGTAAACACCGAAGAGTACGAAGGCCGGGAATTCGAGAATGAGACATCTCCCTTCTGCATCGAGACCAGCTGGGTCGACTCCCAACGCTTCAATACGTTCGAGTGGTGGATAACCTCCTATGCTGTCTAAGGCAGATCGTTCGCGGTAGGGTGTCGATGAACCGGGTGGACAGAGAACTCCAAGGATGCCTTCTTCAGCTCGGATAGGCACACATACAGACTGACGAGTGTATATTCCAACACCTGAATATCCTACAATACAATTAGCACGTGATGCAATGTTCCATTGGTTCAGACGAGTCGTATACCTTTCTTGTGCTTGGGCAAGCTGAAGTAGCAGTCCCAGCCAGGAACCAACACCATATCATCAGTCAGATCCTTGCGCTGAATCTTCAGCTCTTGCATGATGACGATGTCCGTCTCGAGAATGTCAAACATGGCGCTGAACGTGCGGTTCTTGCGCCACGGCTCGTAGCCAAACGGGTTGCGGATGCCATTGACATTCCACGTCGTGATGCGAACCATGTTGCGTGTCTCCGTGCACGCATCCGCTCATTTTCTTCTGCACTCAGCTCATACTGATTGTTGATGACGGAGACGCGCCGCGCCAGTGCACGTACAGCAGTCACGACGTCACATGCCGCTTCCGCCAGTCCAAATCAAACAAGCCAAACCCGCCAAGCCTCAGGAAGCTCGAGCTTTGCTCACACCACACACCCGTAGCTGTGTCATCGGCCCTCCGCACCACCAACGTCCAACACACTCTCCACTCCACCACTACCAATATGTTCGCCGCCCGAACCGCCTTCCGCGCAGCGCCTCGTCAGGCCCTCGCCCGCGCCCCCGCCCGCGCCAGCAAGCGCAACTACAGCTCCGAGAGCCCCAAGCAGTTCGCGGGCGCCGAGGACAACGAGTTCAACCGCGAGCGTGCCCGCATTGCGGAGCACGGCGGTGAGAGCGGCGAGTTCTGGCGCAAGTTGAGCCTCTAGTGAGTGTTTCCCGGGCGCCAATCAGGCGTCACGCATACGGCATCAGAACATGAAGAGGGGGAAACAAGGAGGCATTGAGCGTGCAATTGGACCAATTGGGCTGGCAGAGTGCATGCTAATGCTCCAACCACAGCGTCGCCGTCCCCTGCATCATCGTTGCCTCGGTCAACGCCAAGTTGAGGTGGGACGCCCACTGGGAGCACGTCGCGCACGCCGAGCACGAGAACCCGCGCGAGGAGAGGCCTGAGTACCCCTACCAGAACATCCGCACCAAGAACTTTTTCTGGGGCGATGGTGACAAGGTACGTTTCCCATTCCCGCCAACAGCAATGCTGCAATACTGCAATATTGCAATACTGACGTACCACCAATAGACCCTCTTCTGGAACGACAAGGTCAACTACCACAAGAAGGACGAGTAAATGCTTCTGTGCCCATGATATCGAATCGATTAGCAATGGAACCGTGGAAGCCCGCTCAGGCCCAATGTGTAAATAGTAGAACGCGCGCTGCAGGTGTAGAACCAGCAATACATTTCCTTTGTACCTGACTATATGCGCTCTCGTGCTTCTTTGCTACTTCCGTCCCACACCTCGCCCCGCATGTCTCTTGCACGCCGGGAGTCTGCGACCTGTGTCTTGCGACCTGCGTCTCAGGTCTGCTCGATGCTCCTCATGCCCTCTTCCCACACGCGGTTGTGATTCTGACTCCACTCCTCAGCCAGCTTCTCATCGCCTCTTAGCTTCGCAATAATGGCCTTCTTCATGAGCTGCTCGCACTCGCCGTCGAGATACGCATTCCTCTTGAAGCACTCCCTCGCACGATCAATGTACAGCTCCGCCTTCGCAACATAGCTAGTCTGCAGTCTCGGCTCATTGGTCTTCGCCGGATCAGCGAGCCCCATGAACGCGTCCCCGAGATGGCTGTACAGCGTCCCCGAGAGCATATTATCGCCGTTCTCGAGGCTCTGCGGGAGAACGGCTTCGAGCAGCCGCTTCGCACTTGCGCACTCGCCCAGGTTGTTGAGAATGTTGGCCAGCAGGCCGACGGCGGCCCACAGGCTGGGCATCAGCTTTGCCTTGTATGCGACGCTTGCGGCACGCAGAGCGATGCTGAAGCCGCGCTCGGGCTTACCGGCTTTGCGGAAGAGGTCGGCTTTCACGAGCAGCACGGAGACGCGCTGGAGGATGTCTGCGTTGTCTTCCTTCAGTGACTGCGCGAGGTTGGAGATGGTTGTGAAGGCTAGGGGGTAATCGCCTTTCGAGACGAGGTAGTCGATGTAAGCCTCGGATAGGAGGAAGTGGAGTTCGGGGTCGAGGGTGTCTGAGGAGGGGCCATCTGAGGGCTTGAGGGTTGCAAGTAGGTGCGAGCAAGTTGACCAGTCGGATCTGGCAGAGTTAGACTGATCATCAAGAGAAGAGGCAGTGGAGAGCGCGACACCTACCTTCTGATGGCACGCTTGAGCTTGATTATGCCCACGCAGAGGATGAGATACTGATTGAACTTCAAGGACTTGTTGTGAGCAGTCAAGTCGATAGACTGGAAGGCTTCGATGGCTTCATCATAGCGCCCATTCTGGCTCATCTATGAAATCGTTAGCCAATGTCTTAAAGATATGTCTCAAGTCCTAGTGCGTACAATGAAGGCCTGCCGTCCTATTGCGCGAAGCTTCTCATCGATTGGGCAGCTGGTCCCATGACAGTCCAGAAGCAAGGCACAGTGTACGTTTGCCAGATGTGGTATTCCGAGCCGAGAGTACAAGGTAGACTGCAACAGCATTTGACCGCCATAGCTGTTGACATTCTCCTTGATGTTGAGGTGTGAGGACTGATAAATGTGCTCGAAAGCTCGAGACACGGAGTCGCCCTAGGCACATATGTCAGCGATACAGTTCTTCTTAGTCTATACTTATTCTGAAACACCAACTTACGGTGGAGAGGACCAGCTTGGCTTCGTTGAGCAGTGTGGCACTAAGCAGGTTGTGCATCTTGAACTCGCGAGCCTTTGCCTTTAGGAATGTCAGGGCATCTCGCTCGCTCCCCAGCATACTCATGTAGCCAGCAGCCTTCATCTGCTTGGGGTATGCCTTGCTCATGTGATTCAGCCAGCTCAGACTGAAGCTCAAGCAGGTCATGTCCTGAGACTCACGCGCGGTCGCAATGGTCTCGTTGATCGCCGCGATAGCCTCACCAAAGCAACCAAAGTCCGCCTGCAAAATCGCCATATGAAGCAAGGCGTACTGGTAATGGATCTTTTCGCGGGTTTGCATGGCATAGTCGTAGTAGCGATGCAGGTTGTCAAAGGCAGATGTGTAGTCGCCAGCTTTCCAGGCGTCAAAGAACTGAACGAGATGCGCTTGTCGATGTACTGTGCTTGATGATGCAAGCATTCCACGAAGCTGTGTCCTCATCGAGTCTGGTACTCGATCGCCGAACCGCTGCAGACGGTCAAGTTGGAACTCCAGTATGCGGTCAAGGTCGTCTTGGCTCACGCCTTGCGTTCCATCATCGGGTACCTCGAGGTCTCCGTAGGCTATCTCGTAGACATCGTCGCCCTCCTGCATGCCCATATCAGCAACGACGGCATCCACACCTCTCGCAGCGAGTCCAGAAATCCTCTTGCTCCATTGTGCTGTGGGTGCGCGATATCTGACGAATGATGACCACAGGGCGATGGTGTCCTCAAACTGTAGTCTGTCGAACTCGAGTCGCGCTCGTCGCACGAAGATACCCAGAGGAGAAGTTTTGGAGAGGAAAATACGCTCCTGTGCGTCACCCTCTTGGTGCGAAGGGGTCATCAACAGCTCGCCAAGATTGTCGAAGAGCGCGTGTAATGCATCGAACGAGTCCATGTCCCACATGCTCTTCAGAAACAGTTCCAATAGGGTACGGCCCGGCATGTTGGAGGCATGACCCTGAAGAACATCTTCGAAGCGGTCGATAGAGAAGGAAGGGTCGCTGGTAGTTGAAGAGCGCAAAGACCTGCCGCTTGAAGAAGTTGATGGTAAAGTGGTTGAGATGATGAAAGAAAGTATGGATATCGTTGACGAAGAAGGCAGCGTGGAGCTGCAGTAAAGGCGAAGTAGGACCAACAGGCTGATCTTCTGCGCTGTAAGGTAGCGTGCTGTGCCCATCTTGCACCTTTAAGATTGAAGACGTGAGCAGAATCTTAAATGAAAGTTCTCCGGCAATGGAAGAAACGTGCTTTCACCAGTTTGGAGACATTGTTGCCAATGTTCGTTTCGAGATCATGCCACTATAGTGAAGGCAGTAAAAGAAAGCACGTATTGGTTGTGTCGAAGAGGTGGTCGTTGTTTACCGTGGTGTAAGGCAAGCGCGGCCTAAGCGAAACGCCCAAACGCGTAGTCACGTTCATGCTCAGTTCCACTTTAGTTCACTTATGTTTGTCCATCAAACTTTGACATTGACTAGGATGAGATTCAAGCTTTATTGACTCATATCTTCTCACCTATACAACGCCGGGCATGAGTGAACCATGGATCTAAAACTTGAGAACGCTTGAAATCGATCGACAACATTCCACCATCTACCTATTTGTCTCCGTGATATCGCGCACTTCCTCCTCTTGGACCGAATCTTTCCTGCCGACATCCCTATTACTTGCTCTCCGCGACGATACAGGAAGACCCTGTACAACGCCTGTCACATTCCGCAGGATGTCGTCCTCCTCGGTCGCATTCGTCGCCCAGATGTTGCCAATGCTCAAATCGTAGGGACCAGGTATGCGATCTATCAGCGAAATGCCCACCGTTTTCACCTTCTGTGTCAGCATCTCCCTCTGCGGCTCGACGACCTGGCCGTGATTCGTTCGCACGAACTCGCTCCACTTGATGAGAATCGTCTCCCACTCTCCTGGTGTCTTCGAGTGCAGCAAATGCTGGTGGATATCTGTGGGTACGATCGAATCGGTCTGGACGTTCACAAAGTACTTGCGCCCATCTGACTTGAACTGCAGGGCGAGGTAACCGTACAGACTCACGTCCCAGAACGATGGGCCGAAGATAGTGCGGCCACGCTCTAGTGTCCTGAAGCCCGCATACCCTGTCCTCTGAATGTGCGGTTGGTTGTGCGGTAGCTGTGTGGAAATGGTGCCGTGGAAACGTGCGTGTGCGGGCTCGGTCTGGGTAACGGGGTAATGGTCGAAGTTGACGGTGGAGTAGCCCCCAATGTCCTTGTCACTCATTTTCTTGCATGCCTTCAAATCCTCTGCCTCCTCGAACTTCACGAGAGGGAAGGCTTTGCGGGGCGTGCTCAGCCCTTCGAGCTTCAGAGCTATGCTAGTTAGCCGGTGTCGCATGAGACGGTTGCGGGCAGGGCCTACCAAATGCTGAGAGGCGCTTGAACTCCTCCAAGCTGCGCGAAACAAAGCCGCCTTGAGCGAAAGTCCTCGGTGTCGGGCGCATGTTGTGGTATGTTGAATGCAGCAATTGCTGGGTGCGAAGATGGCGACTCTACCACGGTGAGACGATGCGATGACGCCCGCGGCGAATCATACATTGTCATGCAGATGCCCCCGGATTCCGCGCTAAATTTTGGTCTGGAAGTATTGCGTCCTATACTATGAATGCTACAACTCTACATTTCGCCTTTGGCTAATTCATTCACGACCCCAGATCGCGTCGCTTCTTCTTGCTCAGACGCACGTCGACTGAGTGCACCTTATTGTTTTACGCCGTTCTTTCCACGCGACGCGCATTCCCAGATGACCTTCGATACTACTGCGGCGCCTCGAGGCATTCGAGACAACAACCCACAATTTGGACAAACATCACTGCCTTCGTCGCGCGAGCTTGGCGAAGTGGTACCTGCGAAACAACCTGATGGAGCCCCAGTAGCAGCCGGGGGTCCGGCGTTCGCAAAGTCATGGGCGCATTTCGTCGCTGGAGGGTGAGGCAAACTATACAGAAACAGCATAGTAGAGCAGAGAGCTGACAAGACGCAGACTCGGTGGCATGGCATCTGCGACTCTGACCGCACCGCTTGACGTCCTCAAGACACGCCTGCAATCGACATACTACCAGCAGCACCTTGCCGCCATGAGGACCGCCCGAGGGTTACCACCAATCGAGACCATGTCATTCGCCCGCAGCTCGTTACTCCACATCCGCGAAACCGGAGAGATCCTGTGGCAGGTCCCAAAGGCAGAGGGCTGGCGGGCTCTCTTCAAAGGCCTCGGACCCAACTTGATCGGCGTCGTCCCTGCTCGCGCCATCAATTTCTACGTGTACGGAAACAGCAAGCGGGTCATCAGCCAACAGTTTAACAACGGGCAAGAAGCTGCGTGGGTCCATCTATGCTCTGCAGCAGCCGCTGGAATCGTCACCGGAACCGCAACAAACCCCATTTGGCTGGTCAAGACCCGGCTACAGCTCGACAAGAACATTCACACCGACGGCCGTGGTCGCCAATACAAGAACGCTCTCGACTGCACAATGCAGACTGTCAGGAAAGAAGGCTTCTTCGGCCTGTACCGCGGCTTGACTGCCAGCTACCTCGGTGTGTCAGAGAGCACATTGCAATGGATGATGTACGAGCAGATGAAGCTTGCACTGGCGAGACGCGCTGAGCGAGTTGCTGCAAGCGGCCGAGAGCCCACAGCATGGGACACAACAGTCGACTGGACCGGCAAGGTCTCCGCCGCTGGCGCCGCGAAGTTCATTGCCGCACTCATCACCTACCCTCACGAGGTTGTCCGAACCCGCCTACGACAGGCTCCCCAACAGGACGGCCGCCTCAAGTATACCGGCCTGGCACAATGCTTCAAGCTCATCTGGAAGGAGGAGGGCATGGCTGCGCTCTACGGTGGACTTGTACCCCACATGTTCCGTGTCGTACCCAGCGCTGCCATTATGTTTGGCACGTACGAGGGCGTGCTGAAGCTGCTCGGCGAGTCCAGCAACATGTAAAAGATCTCTTTGTCATTTCTCTTCGCGTGTACAACATTTCATGTACAACATTCGGCTGCATGGGCACGGCGTTGCAATCTTGGGAGCATATATCGACGGCGTCTTTCCACTCGGTGTGAATACCCACCATCTACGCTTCGATCATCTGGACGCTTGTATAAAAATATGTATAGATCTGGCGTGTAAGGTATGGATGTTAGAGTGGAACTGGATGTAGGAGTACGAGGTACGAAAGTATGAGCAAGCCTCAACTCAGTCACCGAGGACGCAACGAAAAGCAAAATAATGATAATCACACAAATTTCTGTATCTGTCTCAAATCACCACTTCTCGAACCTTGATTTATTGCTACTTGAAGACTGCACGGCAATGCGAGCATTCGGGAGCTAGCACGGACCAGCGGCGTTGACATCTCGACATTCGAAGTCCAACTTTTGTCTCATCTCGCACGCGCTCCCCTCGCGCCGCAACGCCGCCATGTCGACACAAATACCACTGCGCATAGCGCGCTCGTCGCTCCATCGCCAATGCCTGTTCCAGCGCCGCACACCCTCCACACCGTGCAGCCTCGCCCCGTCCACACGAGCCTTCTCTTCGACACCGCAGCGCCCGCGCCGAAAGGAAAACCGCCTTGTCGACGTCCGCATGCAGCTCGCCAGCGCCGAGAACACCGTCATGGGCCAGTCGGCGCCGAATGTGCAAACCAATAACACGCGCGATGTGCAGGAGATGGCCGAGGACATCGGGCTGCTGCAGAACACTGTGGTCCGGGCGAGCCTTAGCAAGCTGCCGTCGCCTGCGAGCCGGGAGTTTTATTCGTATTTTTGGACGCTGTTGAAGAGCCGGTTCACAGGCTTGTATACGCGGAGCCATTTCAAGAGATGCGTGGTGAAGAAGGGGATTAAGAGTTATTTGCCTGTGGACTTTCTACAGCAGGGTGCGTTGAAGAGGAGGGCGAAGAAGTTCTATAAGAGATATTACGAGTGTCTTGCTACGTAAGTCTTCCTCCCCTTGCCCCTCGCCATACTTCACATTCAGGGAAGAAAGAAAGAGGGAAAGCGCCAAACTAACACTGCACAGCGGCGACACCAAAGCCCTCCGCAACATCTGCCTCCCGCCCCTCGCCGCCTCATGCCGCAGCCAGATCGCCGCCCGCGGCCCCATAAAGATGAGCTGGCACCTGCACAAATTCAAGTCCGCACGCATCGTCTCTCACCGCTGCGCGCCACTCGGCGCCGACCAACCCGACACAAGCTACCGCCAATGCATCGTGCGCCTCGAGTCGGAGCAGACGCTGACCACGAAATCGCTTGCCACGCGCGCTGAGAGCTCTAGGGTGGGCGCACCGGTGTGGGCGCCGACGAGCGCAGCGAAGTCCGGTGCAGCTAAGCAGGCTGTGGAGACGAACGCTGTTGAGAAGGTCGAGAGTAAGCAGACACAGACCGTTGTCGAGTACCTTGTGATGCAGACACGGGTGATGAATGGGAAAGAGGAGGACTGGAAGATCTGGGGTTTTGCGGGGGAGACGACGCCCGCAAAGATGGAGGAGGACGAAGTGTACTGGAAGAAGATGCTGGATATCCAGGCCTCTGCGGCGTGAGCGCAGTAAAAACGCAGTGAATTACAGCGTAGCGACGGCGTAGCGAGACATGACATAACTCGGACGAGAACGAAGCTGTTGGAGTACGAAGCTGTCAGGTGAAGCCGTCGGCGAGCACTTGTCTGAATTATCTGCTGGAAGAAAGGCGCTTTTGGAAGGCGGCGCAGAGACAGCTGAAGAAGGAGAAGATATTGTAAACATAGCTTTGTACATGTCAAACATAGGCAATCGTATAAATTACATCACATTCGAACATCGACTTTGGTTTCATGCCACATTTTGGCTGTCCAGGTGCGAGACATTGCCATATACAAATCTCTCAGGTCACGGCTATACAGCGATTGTAGTGCCCGACAGACCTGTCAGAGAATGGCTGCTATCATCAAAAAATGTGTCGATCTCCAATTCTTCTACAATCTGGGTTTTGTCCAAAAACGTTCAGCAATCCATAAATACATGAATCTCAAAGATCGTGAATGTTCGCAAGTCGGCACCCGCATCTGCAATGCAACGTCAAGAGTGGGGCTTGTGGAGCATCGTAAACTTGGAGGAAGTAAAGATTCATGTCATGAAAATTCTAGCCATTGGTATCATTCATGGACGCATGAGCATTCTTGACGTCCTGCGCATGTCGCGGTCGGTCCCGTGGTCTCCGTTCCAGCGGCACCTCGTGCCGTCTCTTCCGTCAGCCTCAGCTCAACAAGCGCCATAACCGCATGAAGGGAAACGCCTGTATTCCGCAGAATCCGTGACTTGGTGTCTGGGGGAGGGGACTCGCATGTGATTGCGTTTAGAAACCGTGGACCTGAGAAGTTGTCAGCATGCAGCCTTGCGGCTACGTAGTTCTGGCATGACTCACCTTGATGGTCTTTGCATCAAGACCAAGGCCCTCCTTCTTGTTGGTCAAGAAATCCTGGATGTCCTTGCGCTGATCTCCCTGGAGTTGGATGACCTCGCCCATCTCGGAGTCAGCGACTATGGTCCCATTGCAGGCGAATTGCTTCTTGATGACCTTCAGGATCTTCTTCTGGTCGAACTTCTTGGGCAAGCCCTGTACCGTGGTCAAGGTCTTACGTCCATTGCGCTCTGCATCGTATTAGCAAATTTCCGTGCAGACTGCGAGTGACAGAGCGGCTCTCTATCAGGAAGGGAAGAGTTTTATGGGGCTGAGGTGGGCGGTCTGGGAAGGCCACCGGCCGTGGAAAGGCGTGGAGCCGCAGCACGGAGTACGTACGCTGAATACGGATGTGGATGTAGTCCTGGGACTGCGCTGAGGACTTCTCGCCGGTGCCTTCATCGGCTTCCGCGAACGGGTCGAAGGTCTTAAGATTCTCGATGGACATACAAACAACTGTTGCGTGTGCGCTGTGGGTGGGGTTGTTGTGACGTGCGCGAGGGTATGCTATACCGATACAGCTGAGGATAGTCGGGGACGGTTGGTGAGGCGAGTGGTCGTGTGAGTGGAAGGTGAGAGTGTTTGGCGTCGAGGGACTTCAGTGTTGGTGGGGCGTCGGTCGCGGGGCGGCAGGCGCACCTACCACCTTTACGTCGTGGCTGCGCTCCTGATTCGTGAGGCAAGAGCGATTCAGTAAAACATCAGATTGGAAGGTGTGAGACTCGGAGCTGATTTGCTTCGATGAATTAATGAGTTTATGCAAGTCTCCAATATTCAGCCCGTTCGACCTCTGGCGAGACTGCCGCGTTTTTACATCTTAGGCAGCCCATCTCATTTTACAGTTACACAGTACACCTGTCGTGCTTAACGGCTAGCGCGCCGATACTGACCACAGCAACACTTCATGCATGCATGGTGAAAACTACGACGGAGGCGCCGCAGCTGGTGCTGCCTGTGTTCCGGTACCTGTACCGATGCTGCCAGGCGGGGGCGGCAGAATGAGGGAAGAGTAACTCTGTGATACCAAAGTCAGTCATCCAGATCGGCCGCTCAGCGACAGGTCTGAGCACTTACGACAAGCAGAGACATGACTGCGAGAGGTCAGTAGAGTTTAAGGATAGATTTGGAGTACCTACCGGCCATGCCAACCGAGAAGTAAGCCGGGGTGGTGGATGTCTTCTTTTGCTCTTGCGTCTCAGCGAGCCACGACTGCACTGAGAAGACTACGGACACCCTGCAGCGAATCAGTAGGCGATCTGGCAAAAGCAAGCCGGACAACATACCAGCCGATCATCCTGTTCGAGGCGAGCCATGTCAGTGCTGCAGACCAATTTAGATAAGGACGCCGTACTTGTTCCGGGTGAATATCTGGATATCATATCAGCCGTGCAACGCAGACGCAAAAGGTGGTACATACGGCAGCCATGGGCAGCGTGCTGGCCATTGTGCCTTGGACTTGCGTCAGTATACTGCAAGCGCATACACACAGGCAGGCAGTCACATACTCGACATGTCGCCGTCTGACTTATCCTTGGCCGGCTCCGCATAGGGCACGACTGCGAGCTGTCAGTGCACGTGATCTGTGATGTGAACCGGATGCATGGTTGCGTATAGGGGCCACGGCGAATGGCGATGGGCAAGCCATTGGGGCCGGCGCGGGCACATACTGAGGTCGGCGCGTCGCATATCCTTCTTTCCCTGGAGTGAGGCCATGGTGGAGCTGTGTGAGCGGTGTAGGGCCGCAGTGGAGACGAAGAATGAGATGGTGGTGTTGATGCCGTAACGTGAGAGAGGGCTCCGGCCGCGGCGGGCGTCTGTACTCGGCATTTCAGCGACATACATATCAGATCAGCCTATCGCTACGGGACCTCTCACGGAACGCCTCAACACTCTGTGCGCGACTACCCACCCTTGCCACCCTCAGGGACCCTGTGTGCAGATCACCTTTTCTCTACTTCCCTTTGCACTGCGTCCCTCTGCCTGCCCTCCCCATCGCGACGTCCTGACCCCGTACATGTTGCGTCCGCGGGACCACCTCAGCTGCCCGACACCACCGACGTCGTCCCGTCTCCCTTCCTCCCAGCCCGGCCGTGCAGCACGTCAACGATGAACCCGCTCTCGGTGCGATGACCTCTCGTCCTGGCCCGGGAGTACATGAGCAGTCCCGTGGCAGTGGTGTGCCTCCTCGAGCCCAGGTGCGGCGGCGGCCGTCCAAGCCGCTGGTGACGGCGCTGCCCCAGCCCGACTGCATTGATCCCACTCTTGAGGACGAGCGCCTGCCCGCACACAATGGCGCCCAAGAGTCCGCGCGACCGCTGCCCCGGGGGCGGCCCCAGCTGTTCTACGGCACTGCACCGAGCGACTACGAGCTGCCCATCCACGCTGCTTTCCCATACCAACCGACCGCGAATCTACCCGTGCCGCCGCGGCCAGGCTCCGTACACCTGAGAGATGCCGCGAGCCAGCGGCGCATTGTGCCGGGAGGGGCGGGCGTGAAGGAGCATCCCAGCGTGCAGGCGCCCGAGGTCGTCGCTGCGCCAGTGCACTTTCCCGGGGGCAAGGCGGCCGATGTGTATCCATGGACCGGCACCAACCCCGAGGACACGTTGACGGAGGCGCTGGTCAAGATAGGGATAACCAACAAGCCGGGGATCATGAACGAGACGAACACAGCCCGTCCGTCGCTGTGGTCGAACCTGAAGAACAAGTCTGGGCTGTCGACCCTGTCGACGCTGTTCGTCGCTGTCATGGAGAAGCGCCAGCAGACCGGACGGCTGCAGGAGCCCAACACCTTCAAGCCTCCCCCACGCCTCACGCTCCGCGACACCGCCAGAGAGCAATGGCTGTACGACCTATCGAATCCAGGCATCGGCCTCCGTCGTTTGAGTCGGACCATACCGCACGGCCTTACCGGCAAGGTGCTGTTGGAACAGTGTCTCAACAAGAACATACCTCTTCCGAGAGCTCTGTGGCTGGCCAAATGTGTGGGCATCAACGAGCTGCGTGCGCACAAGCGCAAGGGCCAGGCAGGTACTGTGACATGGGTCAGAGGATGGACAAGCTCGGTGGAGCAGTTCCTGGACGGCATTCTCCAGAACATCGGCACTGGAGAATGGAAGCAGCGCATCACGTACTCGTAGGTGCTGCTATGAGCTTGGTATGGTAGCATGCTAACGTGACACAGGCTTCAGCTAGCAACTTTTCTGTACAAGGAGTGCTTGCTGGACGTGGACCACTTTCTGGACTGGATACTTCACAGTTTAGGGGCTTGTACATCTGAGCGGCTGTTCATTTGGCTTCTTATTGTATCTATCCCCGCTTATTGGAAGGACATCACATCATGTCGAATACGTGGCAAGCGTCTGGCAGAGGCGCTGCTCCACCATATTACAAAGGCGAGCTCTTTTGCGCAGTCAGCCCCTACAATTTGTGCTAACGTACATCAGCTTTCTCAACGTGATGCTGGGACACCGCCGTCACGGTTATCGAACTTTCTCGAGAACACCCTGATCAAGCTCCTTGCCATACGTCCTGCTTGCCTTTTGCTTCCCGACTCCTGGCGTCAACACAGCACCATTCTCCACGGTCTCGCAGAGAGGACCAACCACCCTCAGATCTTGCACGGTGTAAAGCGGTTGGACGAACGGAATCGTCGGTTACAGCAATCGTCCAAGATCGCGCCAGCGGCTTCCACAACGTCTGCGGGTCGAGTCTACCGCATACTTGACAACGTCGATTACAGCAAGATGGTTCGCATCGAAGAGGTCTCTACCGACTGTATGGAGGCCATTCCCAATCCCGTCATTCTTGTTCAAGTTCTGCTTCAGTGGGCTTGTTCATGTTATCGCGAAGGTTCGCACAGGGTGTGTCTGGCAACGCGGTTACTCCGCAGGTGGGCCTATCTCGGTGCAGACGTATACGAATGCATTACTACGTACCTCGAAGGCATGGGTTGGGCTAAGCGTGGCGACTCCCGAATGGTGTTCAAGATTATCTCGGAATTGGTGCGCTCAAGGACATTTGCAGCTGGTCGATACATGCAGTGGCTTATTGCAACCGGATCTATTGCGCAGGACTTGGATTTGTCGCACGCTACTGCCTGGCCTATACGGCTCATCACCGAGATACCCATTAGTGGATTACCGGATCAGGTTCGTACTTTACGCGCAACGCTTCTACGCGGGACGGATCATTCGGCGGATGTGGAGATCCAGATGTTGAACAATGCCAAGCTCGCCATCTCACAGCAACTGCCTGCATTATGTGGCATGGGGTACCTCGGCCTGGATGAGTGCAAGGTCGACATCGCCAAGCTTGGTTCTACCGTCAGGATCGAGCTTGGTATCTGGCTGCGCCAGCAGGTTGCTCGGTATGCGGAGGTCAACGAGCAGTGAGTCTTCCTCTTCGATATTACTTGAGCGTTGCTAAGCCATTCAGTGTACCCACAAAGGACCCCAACGTTGAGGAGACCTGCGCAGTCTCCTTGATCACGCCTTACGACTTTCATACTGTGCGGTCCTACCTTGAGCAGTTTGAAGATCTGCCGTTACTTGCAGATGTAGTCAACATTGTAACGTCCTCATTGGATCCCAGTGTACTTGCATCTGCCACGGATACTATGCATTACCACCTGAAAGCCTTTCGTGCCATTGGCGCCTTTGACTCACTCTTCGGGAGAGTAGTAACAAGGTATGCTGCCATTCGGACCGTACGGTTTCCTGAACGCGAGTTGCTTCTTAGCCTTCTCAACCTGACGCGGACATTACGCTTGGACAATTCGCTCTTGCAGCTGCTCAACTATGATATAAGCCGGCTCGATCAGAAAAACTCGATGGCCGCCTGCTCTCCCGCATCCGACAACATGGGTGAGGTGATGTACAACAACATCTCGACTAGTCCGGAAGAGGAGATTGAGCGCATCCTTTCGAGTGGCAACTCCATGGACCAACAGGTCATGGCTCGCGTACTACGTAAGATCACTGGTAGTCTGCAGGACTGTGTCAGCAAAGGTCTTATACAGTCTGATAGCTACTCCAGTTGGTTCTATCGTCTGCGTAGTTTCGATGACTCTACCTTTGATGTTGTTCTGAATGAGTGGGTAAACATGTCTTTGTTCAATCATCAAGTCGAAGTTCTCTTCGTCGCATTGCCGACCCTGGTTGGATCAGGTTGCATGCCTCTTTCTGGTTTCTTGGACAGCCTACGAGCTTATGTTGGCAAGACAGCACCTGGACAGCCCGAAATGGCTTTTCGTGTCGCTTTGGAGGGTCTCCAAAGCTTACTACCTTCGGATGTTCTGACAGGTACATGGTCGCCCCAAGACCGTTACCGCTACCGACTGGAACAACACAACCTCTGCTATGAGGCAGATGCACGCGTACTTCAATTCATCGGCGAGCTCGTGGAGCTTGGTACATCCCTACCGACACAGAAAGTAGGCCAACCGCTGCGAAACCTTCTTTCTAGCAAAGCCGTGTTGGATATTCTGAAGCACTATACACTTGTTGGCGATGCTTCGTTGTCTAAACTCGATGTTGCAGGTTCGAATGGGGATATGAAGAAGCGCTATCTGAAGTTCTCTTTCAGTTCATTGCTGGATCCCGCTGGTGATCTGGGTAGGCCGCTGACAAAAACTCCCTTGCATCTGATCATATCTGACACAGAAACTAGGTCTACTCAAAAAGACTCCAGAGCAACAGATCACTGCGATCTTCGATATTGCGAGTGAGCTTTCGCTGCCCTTCTGCAGATCCACCATTCACCAGATTTTTGAGACGGATTCGTCAACTACAGAGCATGCCTCTGACGGTCTCTCTTCCGCACTTCTGGATGCTATCAAGTCGGCCATGGAGAAGGACCAGACTTCTGGAGTAGAGCTTCTAGCTACCCTAGATAACGCTCTTACAGACAAGGTATGTGTAGGTTCATGCCTGACTCGAGCTAAGCTGACTTACGTAGATCCGTCAGCATGCCGAACGCGAGATCATTGATGCATCGTCTTTCTTCACAGCATCGCCTTTCGACCCGCAGAGCTTAGGCCGAAAATCACCTGCATCGATCCAGAAGTTTCTTGCGGTCATCGATCTGACTGCGGGAGATGTATCAGACTCTTCTGATCAATCTGCGTTGTTGATGGCACTGGTCGACAGATTCAGAGGTGTAGCGCAGGCTCTTGGCTCACTGAGTAATATGGCGAAACCGCCAAGTCACACTGACAACTTGACGGTGCCAGACTTGTACACTTGGTAAGCCTACTACCTTCGGTCCTCATCAGCCACTAATCGCTAGCAGGATAAATGCATTGTTCCGCGTGCTGCTCTCGCACAGCACATCGCTTCTGCAGAACGCAACACATCAGCACCAGACCGCCCTGATGATCGCACTGAAGTCTCTGATCGTTCATCCGGTCCTCGAGATCTACCCACGGATCGCCGAACACATCTTTGATGTCGCCGTCGTGTTGTCTGATCTTCTCTCCGACGACGTACGCAGTCAGCTGGCACGCGCGGAAACCGCCTCTTGCATGGATGATCCTCGATGCTCATTCATCGTCGGGTCTGCGGTGCCAATCGACGGGTGGCTCATCTTGACAAAGCCCGTACCTCAACCACGGCCGCCCTCGCAGCCACCAACCCCAGCGCCTCAGCAGGGCCAACAGAGCTCACCAATGTCCGGCTCCGGCGCCACGCCCCAGCAACGATATTTCAACCAACAACAGCAGCGTCAGCAACAAATGCAAGCGCAGCAAGCGCAGCAGATGCGCAATTATCCCCAATACCCGCAGCACACGCATCCCCAGAACAAGATGCTCCAACGCAATCCTTCGAACCAAGCAACCCCTACACCCCTCCAGCAAATGCAACACATGCAGCACATGCAGAGTCTGGCGCAGCAACGCGCCACCCAGCCTTCGCCCGTGCAGTCCCAGCGCGCCACGTCTGCAGCGGGAGGCCCTGGAGCCGCAGGAGGAGGCGTTGGCACACAAAAGCTCCCAGGGCAATTAAAGGCTCCTGCAGTCGAGGTTAAGCAGTTTCCGTTCCAGCAGCCTCGATGGGAGATCCTGGCCGAGAGCTCGGGGAACCCGAATGCGAACGAGACGGCCATCAATCTCAGTCTGTTCGGTGCTAGGAGGGCTTAACAACACAGCTTGAACAACACAAGCCACTTCAAGGCCTTTTCTAAAACGGCCATCACCATCACCATCACCACCTCTTCATCATCACGCCCTCGATTTTCGCAGTGTTTCATTTGTTATGGTACTTTGACTAGGGCGGGTTACATGCATGCAGCGTAGCGGGGCGTTGCTTGGAGGCTCCTCATGGCATGTCTGCATTATATGGCGTTGGGTGTTGTGAGCAGTTGTATATGCGGACAATGTTATAGCGGATATGATTGCATATAGGTAGCAGTCTGATAGAGATGAGGCGAATGAAAGAATCATTTCAAATGCAATTGCACACTCTCCTTGTCACTGCTCCGAGATGCTCGTCGCGCATAGCTTGTAGGTGAATGATCTCAGTCGTTCTTTTGCCTCCCTCGCCTCAGCCCCTCTCAATTCTAACAAAGTCCTCACTCCTCCCTTCCGAACTCCCACTCATCAAACATCTCGCCGCAGCCTCTCAACACCACACTCTCCCCGTCCTGATCACCCATACCAGCCATGCCTCGACTCTCCCACACAGCCCAAACATCGAATCCCACTCCGTCCTCCCCGCGCGGCCCCGTCATCGGCACATACGCCTCCGTCCCCTTGCAGTTCCCAACCGCCTCGTCCAGACGCAGGAGAGTCGGCGGCTCAATCATCATGCTCGGATCGCTGAGGCCTTCGTGGCGGCACACGGGGGGCGAGGCTTGGAACAAGGAATACGTGTATGTGGTGTCCGGTAGGCTTGATGTGTACCCGCGATTCGTGATAAAGGGAAACACAAGGGCGGAGGCGTCGAAGGCCGCGAGTGCTTCTGGCAGGTCTGATGGGTTTTGCTTGGAATACAGCCGTGTGAGCAGAGTGCGGGCGCGGTTTGTGTGGGCTTGCATGAGCGCGATCGCGGGTTGAGGGACGTATCTTGTGTCCGCGTCCCGTGCCTCCTCTTCCCCATCCTGATCAGCAGAGGTGAGCGCGAAGCCTGGCGCGCCAGCAAGAAGAAACTGCTGCCACGGCTTCAGCCCGCTGACCCATGGGCCCGTTTCGTACACACCCGCTCTGCCCTCGACGCGCCCATTGGGAGCGTGTATGAGCGCCTCAGCATCCTGATCCGAAGCGTGACCTTTCCACTTTCTCGGTCCCTCTTGGGGCTGTCCGACGAGCCGTGCAAACAACTCCAGCGTCTCCTCATAATCCGTCTTGAAGTCCTGCGCCTCGTACGACCAGAAGTCGTGGTCTTGCTTGTACAGCGCGAGGGTGCTGGCAGCTGCAGCTTGCCAAGTGTCGAGCAAGTGGTACCACATGCTCTGCATCACCGGCGTGTCGGTGGCGTGGAAGTCGGCGAAGTAGTCGAGGAGAGAGGCAGCCGCAGACCAGAATGCCGTGAGGAAGGATGGGCTGCATGGGGTTACTTCTACGGTGCCTGTCGAGTTTGGGATAGCGCGGGCGCGGCCCGGGTGACTGGAGAGGTTGTAGATGGAGGCAACGACGGCGACGGTATCGAGTGAGTTTGAGCCGAGTGCGTAATGGAGAGTCAAAGCAGGCGCTGTGCTGTCAGTATCTTCGACGCGGATAGCTAGTATTTCCATCGTTGTGTTCGAATCGGATCTTGAAATTTGGGAGTTGACTAGATGCAGAAAAGTGTTCATACTTGCGCTTCGAAAACGTGCGCAAGTACATCTGATTACGGTGCGTAAGTGAAAGCAAACGAGCTACTGCTTCCATGCATGTGACATCCGGCTAAGCGTACTCATCCTCCCGTGCTGCATGTTACTGAGCAATGCTTCTTCCAACGCCGATTGGCTAATGTTTGCATCTGCAAAGGTCAGTTCGATCCAGTCTGCGTAGATCGTGCCGCTTACCGTCAATATCACTGAAGCTGCTCCCCATGCTCGGGGTGCCCTCACTGCCTTCTTTCTGCCTCAACGCCTGCGCCCTCGGGCTCCCAAGATTCGCCATGGCGGCACGGTGGTTGAAGTTCGGGCTCACAGGGCTCTTCGTTGCTGCCTGCGGACCAGAAGGCGCATCGCTAGCTGAAGCGGAACTGGTCATCGAGGATGCCGTCTCTGTAGTTACCTGAGAATGAGGGCTACTCTGCTTTGCCGCGGGGTTACTCCTTTGCCGATCTGCGAGTCGACTGTTCTGCTCAGATGTACCCTGTTTAAATGCACCTAGAGACCGCCGGGCGTTCGATGCGAAAGGTAGCATAGTGTTGCCCTGGGATTCTGCGTCGTCACCTTCTTGCGTGCCGTCGCCCTCGGCGAAAGGTGCCAACTCACGGGGTCGTTTCTGCTGGAAGCGTGGTGGTCGCTTAAACAGTTGACTACGATGGGCTGGATGATCGGTGTCAGATAGCGAAGATGAGCTCGAAGATGACGAGGCGGGGATCTCCGGAGAATCCGGTGGTTCTTGCGGTGCGGTGTGGGTAGCGGTTCCGGGAGAAATTGATCGATCATCCTTGGTGGGTCTGGCAAGATTCGGGCGATGCGCTGAGCGCGCAGATAGTGTTCGTGTCGGGAGTTTCTGAGCTTGGGCGCGGGATTGCGTTATAGTAGTCGTTGACGGCGTCCTTGTCAGAGCCGGGGCAGGCTCAATAGCTTCTTGCAGGCCGAAACTTGGGCTGTTCTTGCGGTGATCAGATGGAGCTGAAGTCGTCCTTGAGTGCCCAGCGCCACCACTACCAGCTCTCTGCATTGTGACGCCACCAACAGGTGTATGAGTGCTGCCACCGCCGGATGCAGCTGCGGTTATGTTGGAACCGCTGACCTTCTTCATCTGGTTCCGAACATGCTCGAAGTGGCGTTCGTACAGCCATGCTGCTTGTTGTAAAAGAAATGCCGGAGGCACCTGAAACTTTGATGCCAGTTCTACCCAGTTCAGGTCACTCGTCTTAGATGACTTCGAGATGACCTTCCATAGTTGGCGGTCCTTTTCGGCATCCCACTGTGCTTGCGGTGGATCTACGAAGCTGCCACGCAGGAACGGCAGCCGAATTAAGGCAGTGAACTGCGTTGAAGACATGTCGATGTGGCAGAGGTGATGCCGTACGTCGATGTAGGATGGATGGGATGATGTTCGGTTAGATTGTCAGGACACCGCATGAACCGCTGCACGCGCAGGCATCTATGCGACCAGGCACACACCCAGATCGGTCTTCACGTTGTCACCTCGTCAGCTGTTGCCACGACTAAGTCGAACTCACTCCGGCGTGCATTCACTATGGTCTCTCCGACAGCAAGATCGTTGAATAGTTGGATTGACGCGTAGTGAAGATGCGCGCTTTCACGAGCGAAACTCGGCCCCGCAAACGGACCCTTGATGCCCCACCCTGGCGTCATGCAGGCACAAAAGTTCAACACCCAGTCGGGCAATCATATGAGTCGCACAACATCCACACACAATTGAGCAAGATGTCAGGAACAGTGACCACGATTGATATCCAGGGCAAGCTGCCCAAAGTCGCGTCTGGCAAGGTGCGCGACTTGTTCGCCGTCGACGATGACACACTGCTTTTCGTTGCGAGCGACCGCATTTCGGCGTACGACGTGATTATGGAGAATGTGAGTGACGAGATGCGCGATAAAAACAACGAAACATATCCGCCAGACATTGGAAGTCAAGTTTGATCAATATTGACATCGAACAGGGCATCCCAGGAAAAGGCGCTCTTCTCACAGCCATGAGGTACCCAAACCTCTCCACCACAGTCCCAGCCTATCACCATTAACAACCCCCAGCATCTACTGGTTCAACTACCTCCCCCAGCACGTCCCCGGCCTCAAAACCCACTACATCTCTAACACGCTCCCGGCCCCCATTTCCTCCCTAACCACATTCAAGGACCGTTCCATGCAAGTCCGCCGCCTGCGCATCATCCCCATCGAGTCTATCGTGCGCGGCTACATCACCGGCTCGGGCTGGTCCGAGTACCAGAAATCGGGTACGGTGAACGGCATCCAGCTCCCCTCTGGACTGATCGAGGGCCAAAAGCTGCCCCAGCCGCTCTGGACACCGAGCACGAAAGCCGAGCTCGGCGACAAAGACGAGAACATCTCCCCGCAGAAGGCGCGCGAGATCATCGCCAACGCCAAAATCGCTGCACGCGTAGAGGAGCTGAGTCTGGCCATCTACTCCGCCGCCGCTCAACGCGCAGAGGCCGTGGGCATCGTGCTGGCAGACACCAAGTTCGAGTTTGGGCTGGACGAGAACGACGACGTGGTGCTCGTCGACGAGGTGCTTACGCCGGATAGCAGCCGCTTCTGGCCCAAGGACACGTGGGAGCAGAACCTGGGGCGTGCACAGCCCAGCTTCGATAAGCAGTTTCTGCGTGATTGGCTGACGAGCAACGGGCTGAAGGGGAAAGAGGGGGTGGAGGTGCCGGAGGAGATTGTGAGGCAGACGGCGGAGAAGTATAGGGAGGCTTATGAGAAGATTGCGGGGGAGGCGGCGTAGAGGAGATGGAGTATGGATGGGACGAGAGAGTTTGAATAAGTTGGATGTTGTGAAGGCTCGAGTTTGACCGGACTCGATTTGACTTGGATGGATTGAGTGACTGATTCAATCTGGATTAAAGAAAGGAGGCATTGCACTTGCACGAGAACTGTGTCAGCGACGATATGCGAGCGATGAGCGATGTACGCGAAGCCTTGTAAGGTCAAATATGTCATTACATATGTACAAAACAGCCTGCAAAGTGTACTCGCTAGCCAAACAAACATTAAATCATGGATATCATCTTGTGTTCCTCTCGCACTCCCTCGTCTCCCTCACATCGCCTTAGATCATTACATCGTCGTCATTACACCCCTACTCTCCCTTCATCTCCTCCTACTCCTTTCGCACTTAAGCAGAGTAGTCATCCTTAACCCTTCTCTGGCTATCCGTATCCATGAAGCTCGCACGGCTGCGATTGCTCTTCGTGCTACGGCGGCGACTCACACCGCTACCCCTATCTCCGCCCAGCGCGCCACCAAGACAAAACAGGATCGTCGCGACGAAAAAGCATGCGAACGACGCCCACGCGAAGCCCATCAGGTACCGGCCAATGCTTGCCTCGAGCCCGGCGGAGCGGAATGCGTTGCGGCCTTTGACGACCCAGGCGCTGTGAAATATTAGCGACGTTATTCTCTGAGAGGATATTGATGGGAATGTGAGAGAGGGATGTAGGAGGCTAGGGATTCTGGGTAGGGATTCTAACGTACGTCATCAGAGCTGCAGCCAGCGCCTGGAAGAAGAGCGCGATGGAGATGGTAAGGCCAGACAAATATCCACCCAGCCTCGAGCACATCGCCAGCAATCCCGTGAATAGCGCGCACACAGCAAAGAATAGCGCAATCAGGTAGAATGCAAACATGAACCTGCTGAGGTAGAAGTACATGTGCGTTCCCACAAAAGCCTGGGGCACATTCTCCGTGGTGCCGAAGTTGCGTGGTGGGTCGAAGGGCAGTGCAGGAACCACAGAGCCGCAGTTTGCGTTATGTCCCGAGGATGGGTCGCGCCCGCAGATGGCGAAGAAGGTCCAGCGTGAGGGGTTGCGCGCGTTGGGGATCCCGTTTGTGCCCGCTTGCAGGAAGTAGAATTGGTTGATGGGCGAGGAGTTTATGGCGCCGGAGAGGATGAGAAAGAATTGCATTACGATGCCGCCTGCTACGAGCAGGAGGGCCGCGAGGGCCAGGACAGGCTCTGAAGAGCAGTGTTAGCTGTGTTCGAGCATATTTTCTTGTACAAAAGTCTGGTGGTGAGGTCTGTGAGCAAGTGACAGGGGTACGCACTGGCTGCAGCGACCATGATGAACGCTGAGGTTTGGCAGGATGGATTAGGATTACAACACAGCTATGGGCAGGGCCGTGGAGAGGGTTGGGCGACGATTGGTATTTGAGCGCCTAAAACGGAAGGCTTGTCACAACTTGACAGTTGTGTTTGGACGGGCAAGATCTTGTTTATGAGGGAGTGGATCCGTGCTTGTAAGGGATGACGTCCTAGGCCGAGCCCGTCGATGTCTAAGTGAGCTCATCGCGCGCTACCACTGCGCTTTGCATCATACCGCCGAGCGCAAAGACAGGGCCTTGCTGGATGCAGGTGGTTTGACAGACGGTCTGCGCGACGTGTGCTGCTAAGGGCGGCTTGCCCTGACTTGCTGCAGTCCCTTCTTTCCGAAGAGTGGAGAGCGATCGGCTGCAGGCATGGTCGTTTGGCGAGGACGCTCGGTCGGCCTGCCCAGGTGGAGCCCTAGAGGTCGAGGCCCTTGCGCTGCCTTGCTTCGGCTGCGACACAACCGAGTGCATCACCATCCCAAGCTCGACAGGTCGTTGTTGAATTGGGCATAGCTGATCGCGACACACGTCTTTGAAGATCGCCCACCACCATGTCCACCGCCGTATGGCCGCCCATCGACGCGGCGCAGCTGGCGCATGAGCAGACGGTATCGCAGCAGCGCGAGCTCGACTGGCTGCTGGTCCAGCTCCGGGAGACGCTGCAGTCGCTGAAGGCCGGGCTGGAGGAGTGCGCCGCGCTGCTGGCCCCGAGTGAGAACGGGGCGACGCTGGTGCTGACCTCGGTGCGCTCGGAGAGCCTGAAGGGACTGGTTACGCGCGTGGGCACGCGCATCGTGAAGGGAGTACGTTCGGGCCAACACCTAAACGACATATGTCGGATACAAGTGGCTAGAGTAGCTGACAGTACAAGAATATCAAACTCCGCATCCCAAGCCTGCCTCCACCGCGCGGCTCGCAGACATACGACATCGCCATATCGTCCGCCCCGACCGCGCCCACGCTCGTCGTCCCCCAGCTCACGGCGGTGCGCACCTCGATCAACAGCTGCCTCGATGCCATCGACGTCGTCTCGTGGGGCGGCGATGCGACCAACGCCAGCTTCGTCGCCGGCCAGCTGCAGCTGCTGCACGACCACATCCTCGAGGCCCGCCAGGCGCTGAAGGGCTACTCGGACGTGCAGCTGCCGTGGTGGGAGCACCCCGTCGACGAGCACACCTTCGACCCGCCCCTGCCCGCGAGCCTCTCGTTCCACATGTTCGTCTTCGACGCCGCCCTGTGCCTCGAGATGCGCACCCTCGAGCCCAAGCCCGACGACGAGGCCGCCTCCTTCACCGGCTTCAACTTCCGCGACCGCCTGTCCTCCGCCCTGGGAAACAATCCTAAACCGCTGCACGACGAGGCTGACAAGGTGTACAAGTACAGGGGCCAGGACGTCCGCGTCAAGGAGAAGATCCGCGTTGAGACGCAGGATCCCGCCCTCATCTCGGCGTCGGCCAAGCTCAACGCCCTCGAGCACAGTCTGATGTTGAGCCGCAAGGCCCTCGGAATTGTCATGGACAGCGACGACCCGTAGGCGCAGGCGATCTGCCGGTGGCAGCATGAACCAATCCACGCCCTCTGATTGGCCGCATCCGTCGAAAACCCCCGCGCCGTGGGCCTTTCTCCGTGGAGGTGATAACGCCATCCGCGCTAAGATACCAGCTCGGAAATGCTCCATCGACATCGGAACAGAAATGTGACTAGCATTCGCCCCAGGAACTGCCACCAAGATAACGCTTCTTGTACATACTCTGTTGCGCCCCTCTGCTCGAGACATTGGCTTGTTCTTGAGCTCTACAATTTCACAACATGGCGCCGGCGCTCCTTACTGCCGTTGACTCGGCCTCGCATATCCATCTTATCGTTGGCTCAAACCCGCTTGCAGGTGCACGATGCACGCGGTCGCTCGAGGTCGGCGCGAACCCCATACTGATTGCACCGGAGGATGCAACACTGCACTACGGTCTTGTGAAGCGCATCGAGGAGGGCGAGGTCAAGTGGATCAAGCGCAACTTCCAAGAGGCGGACTTGACCACGCTGGGTCGCGCTGAGGTCGACGGCGTTGTCGATGCAGTGTTCGTGACTGCTGGAGGAAAGCAGGGGCAGAGTATGTTGCGCGATCACGGTGTAGCTACTTTAGACTAACGTAATCAAGGCACACAGATATCCAACCTGTGCCGTCGACTACGAATCCCCGTCAACGTCGCCGACGCGCCCAACCTGTGCTCCTTCACACTCCTCTCCACACATTCCGACGGCCCTCTTCAGATCGGCGTAACAGCGTCTGGGAAGGGCTGCAAGCTGTCCGCTCGCATACGGCGGGAAATCGCCTCGTCTCTACCACCCAACCTCGGCGACGCCGTTGAGCGCCTCGGCACGCTGCGAAGACGCATATGGGAGGAGGAGCACGCCGCCGAGCTCTCACAAGACCTCGAAGCCGAAGAAGAAGACAGCGGCCAGCCAGCAACCTTCAACAAGTTCGTCCTCGAAGAGAGCAAAGAAGCCGCCCGCGGGCGTCGCATGCGCTGGCTGTCCCAGATCTGCGAATACTGGCCGCTCCGCCGCCTCGCCGCCATCACCGACGCCGACATCGACACGCTCTTCCGCGAATTCGCCAGCAGCTCCGCCGCCAAGATCGGGCCCACCAGCACGCCCTCCCCGCCCGAGCGCAAAGGCCGTATCATTCTTGCCGGCTCCGGGCCTGGCAACCCCGACCTGCTCACCCGCGCAGCCTACAAAGCCATCCAGTCCGCCGACCTCATCCTCGCAGACAAACTCGTCCCAAGTCCCATCCTCGACCTCGTACCCCGCCGCGCGACCGTCCACATCGCGCGCAAGTTCCCCGGAAACGCGGATCGCGCGCAGGAAGAGCTTCTCGAGTGGGGCCTGGCAGGGTTGCAGCAAGGGAAAGTAGTCGTCCGCATCAAGCAGGGCGATCCGTACATCTACGGCCGCGGCGGCGAGGAATACATATTCTTCCGCGACCATGGGTTTGTGCCCACTGTACTCCCGGGGATTACGAGCGCGCTCAGCGCACCGCTGTTTGCGGGGATTCCGGCTACGCATCGCGGGGTGGCAGATCAGGTGCTTGTGTGCACTGGCACGGGGAGGAAGGGTGCGCCCCTCGATCCCCCGGAATTCGTAGCGAGTAGAACGATTGTGTTGCTTATGAGTCTGCATCGCTTGCAGGCGCTCATCGAGTCTTTGGTCGCCAAGGGCTATCCCGCTGATTTGCCTGTGGCGGTGCTGGAGAGGGCGAGCTGTCCTGATCAAAGGGTTATTAGGACTACGATTCAGCATGTTTGTGCCGCCGTTGAGGAGGAGGGGTCAAGGCCCCCCGGCCTGCTGGTTGTGGGGCATGCGTGTAGGGTGCTGAGTGGTTACAGTCAGAGGTGGGTTGTCGAGGAAGGATTCCACGGCCTGGATGATCTGGGCGTCGAGGGGGAGCTGCAGTTGAGCAAGTTGGGTGAGGAGGTGGGGATGGTTGCTGCGTAATGATAAGAAGGAGATGATGATTAGATATAGATGAGGGATGAGCATATGATACCAATAGACATACATGTCGACAACCCATACAAGAACAGACACACCTCCTCAGCGATGTTTCGACGGAAATGCATGTAAGTACCGAGCAGGTTTTGTGAAAACAAGGCAAAGACACGCTCATAAGGGCCAGGAGTGCAGAGCAGACATGGTGCGATGTTTGTGCGCTTTTCATGGAGAGGGAAAGAAATATGTACCATGGTGTACTTACATCTGAATCGGGAAGAAGCAGTCCATATGTCAGTCGTACTTCAATGTGAAGGTAGTATACATCCCGCGTGGAAAGAGGCTGTTGTTCATCGTCACAGCGACTGAGAGAGGTCCTTTATTGGATGTGAGATCGGCTGTAAAGCGCTGCTGCGACCGTCCATCGTCAATCAGGCCACGGATGTCTTGCCGACTTGGGTGCAAAACAGTCTTATTCATGGTCTCCGTCCAGGTGCAGTTGTCGAAAGTGTCTAGCATATTTTCGCTGATCAAGGACTCCTCGCACTCAGAGCATAGCCCTAATGAACTGAATTCCGCGTTTTCGCACCTCATGATGGGGCAGTGAGCATTGATCACATTCAGTTTATGGTTCGGCAGCAGAGCCCTGGCTAACATACTGTCGAGTTCGACGGAAACTAACTCAAAGTCTGAACTGAGATGAATTGTGTCTGAACTGATTCACGCTTACTTGGCTCAGAAGTCTTTGTTTCCACCCAAAATGTCCATGTGTTTGCAGTAATTAACGTGGGCGCTAGTCGCGAAGTGAACTCGATTGACTGTTGCGTGAAAGATTGGAAAAAAAAGAAGACAGATCATCATCAACGCTGCACATGATACAAGCGGAGACCTGACCTTGCCGATCCAAAGGATCTTTGCTGCGCCCAAAGGACCTCGACTAGCAACGTCGAACACAGCCAAGAGGTGCAAACGCATGGGCTTCTCGAAGAAAGTCCACTTCAGGTGGCCAAGGCATTCGGCGAGCGGACATACTAAGGCAGCTCTAGTGAGTGTTGCCAAAACGCCACGAGCGTATTGGAATGGACAGGTAGTTTCCAGCCTGCACGAGGACGGTTGTCCACGCAAGCAAGGATGACGATCGACAAGACTGTGCAGACAACCGCTATGCCCACGGACAGAGTTTCTTCCCACCAGTGGAACCAGATCGATCTCTTGGGTTTCAGTTTGGGGATCGAGTCCTTGTGGGCGTTTTTCTTGACGTTGCTCTCAACTTTCGACTGTCGTGGTGAGCCTTGTCGTGTGGCAGTCCCGTCGGTAGTGCTTGAAATAGGTCTCGACGTTGTGTTGCTCATCTGCCGGTAGCAATAGTATAAGAGCCTGCTCTATATCGACAGATTCGCAAGACAGTCGGGACTCCTCCTGTAGGTCATGTAGGGACACGCTGAGGCCCAGAGTCCCTCATGTTGCCTTGAACCCGAAAGCAAAGTGTACCTAGGTACTGACAGATTAAAGAACTTGCGAGGGTGTCAATGCGACGGTTAAGGTAGGTTCTAGTAAGGCTGAAATGCGCTCCAAAATAAGGAAGGTCAGGTTCTACTAAACATAGAATAATGCAGGCAGGTCAGCCATCCCATCATGCATGCGATATGTACAGCCCCAAGCTGTGGGCCAGCCGCTGCGTGGGATGAACTCGGCGAACAACCACCTGTATCGCGCTGAACATATTGACTTAGATTATGATGCAGCTTGTCAGAAGCGAGGTCTGATGGCTTGCAGGACATGGGGTGAGGGAGGAATTCGGGGGACGTTAAGGAGTGGGGCAACGACCGTTCCGCAGGTCGAACGCGGCTTCCTCAGCGATAACGCAAACGACAGACGCCGCATCACAGGAAATGATGTTGGGTAGGTGCTGCCAGATGCATATGGCCGTTGTGTGGGTGCCCTCATTACACCCTGCATGTGAGATGACGACATGCAAGGTGATGGGCTATTTGAAATCGGCAAGGCGTTACAGTTCACATGAAGGGTGCACCGGCAAGGTCAAGAGGGCAGAATCTTGTAGAACGTTCTAGTGAATTAGTCGTACTGCGTACATCGTCTATATCGTCTAGTCATTCCATACCCATACTTACAGTCTGAAAGTCAGACTTCCGCCAAATGCCCATGTTGCGCCGTCGTAATGCATAATACATGAAGTCGTAAATATCCAGGTTCCCTTTTCTTCTTAACATCGCCTACACCATGTTCTCTGTCTCGCTGTTGTTCCTATCCTTCCTGTCATGTTTGTTCTTCTTGCTCCTCCTGCTCTTCTTGCTCTTTGGGTGATTCTGCTGCTCCTCCCAGATCACCAATCCAGTGGGGCGCTCACGGCGGTGCACACGGTCGATACCTAGGTGCTCCAGCCCGTCGCGGCCTACGTAGATGCCGAAGCCGTATCTGATCGCACCGGGATCAACAGTGCTATCGCGCTGCGACACACCAACACGGCGCTTTTCCTTCTCGCCCAGTGCAGGATCAGTAGGCGAGTCGCCTCTCACAAGGCTGCGAACAGACTGCGAGAATGAGCGCTCCGCATACGCAGTACCCATCAGCTTCGTCACCAACTCTGGCTTCGTCTGCGGCCGGTTGAACGCGCGGTCGCCCAGGATTGGGCTCTGGTACACCCAGCTTACGATCTCAGCCACGCTGTTACTGCGATGTGGCAGCTTCGCCTTCTTGCGGCCGGGCAGCAGCGCAAACAAGGCCACGATGTACAACGCAAGAAAGAAGCAGAGCGCGTAGTACGCTGACGGGTCAGCGGCGACGCGCACGGTGTCCTCGTTGGTATAGTACTGCGTCCAGAAACAGCCGCCTGCGAGCACCGGGATGGCGAGACTGGCTAGCGAGACGAAGGACAGAAGTGCTGTGGCGAAGTGTCGGTTTACGAGGGCGGCGAGGGTCGCGCTGAGGGGCAGGCGGCAGGGGTAGTCGGCGAGCAGTGAGGTCTCTGCGGTTGCGCCGCCGGGGGATGAGAGAGACATGTAGGGCTGCAGCACGCGGCGGGAGTAATCGACCGACAGGAGGGCAAGAAACAGAAACATGCCGATGACTGCAGGTACGAAGGAGTACAGAAAGTTGCTAGTGGAGAAGCCAGCGGCGTTGGTGCGTGCTGTCACGGAAGGCAGGAAGCCCAGACGCACGGCCGAGTTGACGTAACTGATCACGTAGAAGGCAATGAGCAGGATGATGCCAATCACGATGTACGCGATCACAGCGCCATCCTTGAGGTACCACGGCAGGAAGCGCAGACGTACGGTAGAACTGCGGATGTCGGTCCTGATGTGGAAGTCTCCTGGCTGAGTCTGGGACTGCCCAGGGTGCGTGCGATCAGACAGCTTCTCCCTGATACGTCCGTCTTCAATCGAGAAGCGGCGCGTCTCGCCGTTTTCTTCGCCAATACCATAGAAGATATCGTTGGTGCGGTTCGATGTGCTCCAGTATCCAATGCGGTCAGCGCGGTTGCGCAGTCGGTCCCAATCACCTTTGCCAAAGGTCTCAGAACCTTCGTACTCGGCCATGACGTTGGAGCGCTCAAGAAGAGCAATGATGTCGGCGAGAGATCGGGGGTCCCATTTGAGGCCGGTAGGTTTGCGAAGAACGACCATAATAACGATCAGCGCAATGACAAGAAGTATGTACAATGCTACGACTGTCCAGATAACGCCCTGGACGGCGACCCATCGCCACACAGATGCCGTCAAATCGTAGCGCACGTTGAAAGAAGCCGCAAGAAGGGGTATCGTCCATGCAAAAAGCCAGAAGATGATGTAACAGGTCCCAATAGCCGGGTGGCCTGCGCGAAAGTGCTCGATCCTGGGAAGCAGGAAGTGTGCTGGGTAGAGCTCGAGGAACACGGCCTCAGAGCGACGGTGGAACGAGTCTGATGCCATTGACAAGAACGGGATGACTCGTTGGACAGCGGTCTGAATCTGGATGAGCCAGATAAAGATGATCATACCCAGAAGTGTTGGTAGGTATTCGAAGACGAAGTAACGTCCATCTCCAAAACGGTTGTAATCCCACAATCCATTGCCGCCGTCTCGCAGCGACAAGACAGCAGATGCAATGAGTCCAGCCAACATAAGCAGGCAGAGAAAGATGAAGAGCCCCAGCCAGACTGGGCGGAGGATGGCAGGGACGAAGTGCAGAGGCAGCTGTTCGAGATCGTGCGCTACGAAAACGTCCTTGTCTGCACTGAAGGCCGAAGCCTGCGGGTACTGCACACGAGGGTCATCGTGCAGCAGTGGCTCTGCCTGCATTTGTGCCGGGGTCCGGTGTTGGTAGTATGGAGGTTGTTGCCGTGTGCGAGCGGGCGATTCGTATGCAGGCGCTGGTGATGAGAACTGAATATTCTGCTGCGGTGTAGCGACTGGCTTGCGAGGGATCGAGTGGCGTCTCGAGTGTCTGTTGGAGTTTGGTGACATGTGCTCTGACATCCTCTTCTGTGTCTGCTGCTCTTGCGCCATGTATCCTAGGCCATCATCTGGCACTATCCTGTCGACAGGGTAGTCATCCTCATACCGCACATCGGGGTATACTCGCGACCCACGAACCTCTTCGTCTCTTGTGAGCTGATCAATGGCAAAGCGAATGTAGGGTGTTGTATCCTGGCCGGGCGTTGTAGCTTGCGAGTCTGGGCCCATGTTGGACCGCTGTCTCGAATCCATCGATCTGCGCTCTTCTGTGATGGTGGAGATGGGTCGGCCTTGGAGAGTCTGTGTGGCGTGTGGCTGCTGAGGCTGACCTCTGGGGATGCCCACGCCTCTAAGTGATGTTACCGGGGCCTGCTGCTGTGTCTGCAACTGCTCATGACTTCGTGCGGGAGTACGGCTGGTCGGTGTCTGGTATATGCGCTTTCGGTCGTCGCTGTCGCTCGAATTGTGTTCAGAGGCGCTGTAGTAACCTTCTGATGCGGCCTGTGATGCCGCAATGCTTCGCTGTGAACTCGAATGAGAGAGTTGGGGTATTGACACTGTTGAAGATCAGTCAATGCTGGTTGTTGTAAGTCAAGCAGCTGTACCGTTGGTATGCTTGAGATGGTACTCAGGCTCCACACTCATGATCTTTGGAACACTAAAACAAGTGGAGTCGTAAGGAATGTTGGCATTATCGTGAGCGGTACCGAAGGGCGGCCGCGTGGGCAGTTATTGCACATGGAAAGCTGGCTCGTGAGAGCTGGCTGGTGGGGCTGTGGGAGGTTGGGATGTGGCTGGCAGGGGCTCTTTTCGTCACAGCTGCGCGCACATTGGTGAGACATCATAAATTGACAGCGCAGCCTGTGCGGAGAATAAAACAGGATTTGCCATTGGCTCTACTATTGTCCTAATAAATCCTGATGGATGGTGATGTTGTTGGCACATCCACGTCCCCACAAGGGCCGCAAGTGGTGACGGTGATCAGCCCTAGCGCCCGGACCCGACCCAAAACTCCACAACGGTCATCCTCGTACCGTCTCGTCATCGACCTCTGTCACAATTAAGCTTCCATCAATCATCCATCAGCCACTCTGCTATGTTTTGCGATGTTCAAATAGGAATCAACCTCGACGAGGGCCGACCAGCCATTGAACGGGAGGCCCAGGGCTAGCTACAGCCTCATTCTGAATGTGGCTGTCTGAGCTGTCAACAGCCCAGCTGACGGTGTTTGCTGTTGGAACGATTGTCTCTGCGCAAGAGCTGGAACAAGAAGCATCACCGAAGCTGTTGCGTTGCGCTTCCCCTGCTTCAGATCAGCGATATGACGTTGTTTGCTTTGATTGTTCCTGCTTTGCAAGGTTGCCAGGAGTTACTTCCCGTCAGCGCTTAGACCTCCCTGCCCGAATCTCTTTGACATCCTCCCGTTAGCCTCAGACGTAAAAATCCTCTTTCTATCGTAGTTACATAGCCTATCTTCCAGCATGAAAATTTGATCCGTTTTTCCACTTCCCTCGATTCAACTATTTACACGACACCTCACAATGACAGGCCGACGTTCTGCTCGTGCCGCTGCGAAAGCGCCCGTTAAATACACCTCAGACTCAGAGAGCTCGACCTTCGGCGACGAGAAGCGCAAGAGGTCAACCAAGAAGGCAACAGCCACCCGAAAGAAGGGCGCAAAACGATCACAATCCCCTGACGGCGAGGCTGAGAAGACGCCCAAGCGCCGCAAGAAAGCACCCGAGACGCTTGCAGCCGAGCTAAAAGAGAAGAGTAAAATCCAAGAGGAGAAGGCTGCTAAGCAGCAGGCAAAGCAGCGATGGGAGGAATGGCTGTCAAAGAACGATGTTTCTGGTAAGCTGCTCGACATAGAGCCTGAGCGCGATGACACCGTCACTCAGACCGATGCACACAAGCAGTATGACTTGAAAGCAAACGAACTGGTCACACTGGAACACTTCGAGAAGCGCAATCAGTATGGTGGACAGACCAAGCTGTTCCTTGCTACAGAAGTGAAGAAAGTAGCAATTCGAAAGTACGGTTTGCTTGCCGGCTTTACGGAAGAGCCGGAGGCCTTGGACAAAGGCGAAGAGCTCTGGAATGAGTGGAAGGAGAAGTAGGTGTACTCGAACGGCTCGCATCAAGTACACTGACGTGAGGCAGGCACGCGGATGTTGCTCCAGCGACATCTAAGAAGCCAAAGAAGGAAGGAGTAGCCAATGATACACCGAAGAAGCCCAAGACACACAAACAGAAGTGGGTTGCTTATGTCGAAGAGCACAATGTCGGTGACGAGAAGCTGTCCGAAGAGCCAAGGGAGAGCATCAACCAGACCGATAGCAAGACCCAGTTTCAACTCTTACCCGGAGATTTGCTGTGTCTGCCTCACTTCCCCAAGCCGAATCCAAAGTACGGCAATACTACAAAGCTTTTCAACAGGGCGGATGTCAAGACCTTGGCCTACCGCAAAGCAGCAACTATCGATGGCGTCGAGGAGGGCGAGAACATCGATGAATTCTTGGAGAAGGGCAAAAAGCTACTTCTTGCAGCAGTGGCAGCTGCTACGGAGTCCAAGGCTCCTGGAGAGGCATAGGAGGCTCACATTGAAGCGCGCGAGATCAGTGGCGAGCAGTACCTACATGAGAGGCCAAAGCCATTCACGACTGAATTTACTGCAAGAGTCGAATACCAGCTGGAAGAGGCTGATCTGTCTTGCTTAGACTACTTTGAGGAGCTCGGCAGGTACAAGGGATAAACAGTCAGGGTCTTCAGAGCGGACGATGTCAAAGTGCTTTTGTGCCTCAAGGTAGCGACTTTGGAAGGCATCGCGGATACTGAGGATCCAAGGTTCTTGGACTGGGGAGCTGAGTTGGCGTGGGAGGGGCTGATGGAGCATGAGAAACTTTGGCACAGGCTATTGACGTATCATCCGAACATCAAGTTCTTGTTCAGGTTGTTCATGCGCGAATAAGCTCCCTAATCTTCTGTTGAATTCGAATGAACGTTGAATCATTTTAAGCATGTACAAGGATGTCTTCAAAATCCTCGACAAACTCATCATACTACTGGCCATCCACTGGAGAAGTCGAGCTTGTTCACACCAAACTGCTTCTGCCCATCAGCATAGCCGATACGTGTGTCAACGTAGTGGTAATACAGTACAGGGCCCAGACTAGGGTCATTCATGACGCCCTGACCTCCAGGCTTTTTAAGGGGTTAGTGAAATGAAACGTGACAATGGAGAAAGGAAGTATACATACCCCGTAGACCCAGCCATGAGACTCAAGAACGGTGGTGCCGCCGCCTTCGAGGCAAGACTTGCCGCTCTTATCAACCTGCACCCACATTAGTACAATCTCCACAAATAACGATGGAGAGTCTCGAGCTTACAAATGGCCCAGAGACAGAGCTCGACCGACAAGCCTGGATCTTGTATTCTTTCCCCGCCGCCGGTCGACTCGTATCATACCCACAACAACTCCCCACACTGAAGAATAAGTAGTAGTAGTTCCCATACTTGTACCCGAACGCCGCCTCCTGCGCCTGCGGACTCGTCGGCACGAACGCAATCTGCGTAGCACTGGTCACCGCCTTCGCGGCCTTCGTCGGCGTTGCAGTCATCTGAATCTGGAACAGATCGCTCCAGAAGCTGCCAAAATTCATATACATCTTACCATCCGCAACTTGCAGGTTGCCATCGATGGCATTAAACTTGCTGCCCGCGACGCTCTCCACACCGGTGCTGCCGAGGTCGGTCCAGGATCCGACGTCCATGGTGCTGGAGGTTGCGACGCCGATGGCGCTGTCTTGCGAGCCGAAGGAAGACACGCTGTAGTAGAGGTAGTATATTGAGCCGACTTTGGAGACGTCGGGGGCCCAGAGGTCTTGGTTGCCGGCTTTGTTGATTTTAGAGCCTGAGGGCAGGGCGGCACCTTTGTAGGTCCAGGGGCCTTGGATGGAGGGCGCGGTGTGGACTGCTACTTTGCCGCCTGTTCGCGTGTTAGCGTCTTCTCTTCAGCAACAATTCTACAAATGTAGGGTGTGCTCGATGACAGCAGAGATGTTGAGAGACTCTTGATCACTTAGTCTCGCTCGTGTGGTGGCTCTACTCAGGACGCCACAACCAAGTGAAGAAGGGACTTGCCAGTGCTGAAGCGGAAGTAGGTGCCGTCGTCACGGCGCACGAGAGACGGGTCATGGGCGTTGGTGCAGGTCCCACTGCAGGAGAGAGGGTTTGCATAGGCTTCGACTGTTGCTGAGAGAACCGAGAAGGCAGTGGAGACAGCCAAAGCAGACTTCATTATGAAGGAAATGTCAAAAGATGATGAAGATGGGAAGATCAGACTTGAAATTTTGATGCTTGTTGCTTCTGCTGGTGATACCCAACCTACTCACATCTTTTTGTACTCATGCTCTTGCTTCACGCCAGGACGATACCTCACGAAAACCGAGCACTCGCACGGCGTCTTCACCGACATCAGGGCTGATATGACGACCACGCGGCCTTAGATGAAGCCGTGGTGGAGTCCTTTCTTCAAGTAGGTAGCACCCAAGGTCAAACAGAAACGCATGATCTCCCTATGCATCCTTGAGTGGTGGAAACACAAGACCGAGTACCTAGGGAGGCGCCAAGTATATTAAGGTTTCGGTAGCGCTGCATATAAGCTCCGGATGTTAAACATTAATGCGGGGTGGTTAAGGAACTGCCGACTGCGGCAAGGATCATCAGATGCAGCTGGGACCTTGGCTCGAAGAGTGGCAGCGGCAGTGGCTGGTTCTGTGGGGTGTTGCTAGAAGAGCTGGCTTATTTCCCAAACTCGCATGAGGGTTGGTGGAAAGCTCAGGGGAACTAACCTGCTTTGCTACGGACTTGCATCGTGCTTCTTAATCCTTAGCCGTATTGCAGGAAGATATACCGATGCGCGGTTGATACGTGCTGTGGCCGACAGAAGGCAAATGGACCGGGCGACATCGGGAAAGTGCAGCTGGAGGCCCTCGGCTCTTTCGTACACATCAACATATAAAGAGGAATGTCACCGCACGTCAGACGTCGTATTGAAGACCTGTGATTAGCTCTTTGCCAAGGACGTGCCTCAATAGCGGGTGGACTGTGCTTGCGCAACGTTGTCGCTGCGTTGCTTTGCACACGACCTTGAGGCAGTATTAGAGGCGTGATAGGTGGTAAAGTTGTTTGTTGCGCTGACAGGACCTTCAGCGCGAAGAAGTAATGTTGATGTTGTACAGGGGGATGGAAATCAATCTCGAGCGGTCGAAAATAACGGCTCGAATTGTTATACGAATCCACCCCCGCATCCACGACTCGACCAGGGTCTAGGCAGAATGCGGAGGCCCTGGCGGTTGCAATTTCCAATTGGTGGATGGTGGCGCTGTCTTTGACAGTCACATGGCACCTGGGTCTGCGACTCCACCTGCACCTGCGTTGTGTTCTAATCCCCTGGCGATCTGTAACATTTTTTTTATCGAGTATTGGAATGCCTGATGGCCCCGAGATGTCGCAACAAAAGCGACCGAGTGAGGACGTAGATCATGAGGATGGGAAGCGTCCCAACCCCCAGCAGCGCACGCCGAGGATCCGAGCCTGTAAGCAGTCGTCCTGCGTTAACACTCACGTTTTGTACTGACTTCACAACAGGTGCCGAATGTAAGAGACACAAGATCAAATGCGACCCGGTCGATGGGGAATCCAAATGTGCCAAATGCCTGCGCAGCGGTACGGAATGTGTGCCATACAACATGAACCAGCGTCTTCTGGACGAAGATGCCTCGTGAGTCGCACGTGCTGTGTGACATGGGGCCGAAGTATACTGACTTTCGCAGATGGAAAGCAAACGCAGCTGCAGAAATTGCACAGCTGCGCTCTGCAGTCCAAGTGCTTTTACGACAGTCTGGCCTCCCGGATCTTGGTGCAATCAAAGAGCTGCCGCCCACATCACCGGAAGACCGAAGGCAATCAGAGATGACCGTGAAGGTCAGTCCAGGTCACATCGGCACTGAAAATGGCACCGCTATGGTAGTGCCACCAATTGCCATGGATATGACAAGAGAGAATTCCGTGGAGCGCGATTCTGTTGAGGAGGCCGACCTTGTAACAGCACCCATGCGTAGTCTCTACGATTTGACGCGCATTCGCAACCTTCGCAGCAATGTCAAGCTCAGACCAGGCCAAAACCCGGAACTGGAGGATTTTATCGCCCAAGGAGTTGTTTCGTTACCAGAAGCCGAGGACCTCTTCAGGCACTATTTCCAAGGCCTTCGACTTTACTTGTGGGGTGGCGTGCTGTGCCCGTACGATTCCCTGGATGCCGTCCGCCGGCGATCCTCTTTACTCACAGCTGTTGTTCTCACGATAGCAGCACTACACACACCCGGCCGGGAGGGCGCATTAGAAAAGTGCTACGGCGTCTTTGTTTCCGGCGCATACAGTGCCTGTCTGTCACGGGTGCAAAATGTAGACGACATTCGTGCATTACTGCTCGCTGCGTTCTATCTTTCCAACCTCAGCTGGAAGCTATCAGGGGCCGCTGTTCGAGACGCCACAGAGATGAATCTCCACCAATCGTTCAATAAGCTTATGAGAGGCGACGAAAACCACCGGGACAAGGTCCGTCTCTGGTACGTGTTATATGTCTGCGAGCATCAACTCAGTATCGCCTACGGACGACCTCCCATCATCCACGAAGATATTGCAATCAAGAACATCGAGCAGTTCCTCGACAGTCCGGAAACCAAGCCAGGCGACATCAGACTGAGTGCGCAAGTCACTCTTTTTAAAATTCTCACAGAAGCGTACATTGCCTATGGAAGCGACCCAGAGCAACCTCTCACAGAGCCCGACTTCCAGCGATTACGCATGTTCAATTTTGCTATTGAGCAGTGGAGGTTAGCATGGCAAGCGAGGTCGGTCGACAGCCCAACGATCGGCTCGTATCCATCAAAAGGTGTCGTCCTCTACTACCACTTTGCACGATTCCAGCTCAACTCCCTAGCGCTGCGCGGCTTACCACCGCCTAGCGTTGTCACATCAGAGACGTTGTCCTATGACCGACGCGAAGCCGCCAACATTGCGATTACCGCGGCAACTAGCACACTCACTCTCATTTTCGAAGAGCCGGACCTTCGGAGAGCCATGTCTGCAGTGCCCATCTTCACGCACACTATGATCGCATTCTGCGCCACATTCCTGCTTAAGATGGCGAAGACATGGGGTAGTGCTGCCCAAGTACGGTCACCAGAGTCAGCAGGTGAACCAATCGGTCTTGGTCTCAATTTTAATACGGTGCAGGTCGTATCGCTCGCTAGGCGATCGGCAACCTTCCTTGCTAAGGTTGCTGAGAACCTGAGCGAAAAGCACCTCACTAGACACATCGTGCATGGCATCAACCTACTGCTCAAGCAGCTCGATATGATGGGCACACCTTCAAGCTCAGTCGATCACACCTTTCCACCGCCGTACAATGCGCAGCCTGGACAGCAACCAAACGGGCACTACGACCCCAACCAGCACAATGGTGTCGCAGCTGTCGACTTCGGCCATGGCGACATGGCCAACGCATATAACATGTATGATCTGATTGGATCGTATGGTTTTGGGATGGACGAAGCATTCTTGGGTCAAGTGGCCTCAACGGATCTTGACTTTTGGCAGACAGAAAACTTCTGATACCCTCGCTCGACGATTTGAATGTACATATGAATGGTTCTTTCTATTTCCTCTTCTATATCTATTGGATCTTGTCTGCCATTCCTGTCGAGCCCATCCAGTCCATGTACTGCTCAATGCTCTTCTGCATGGCGTCGGTCGCCTTCTCGATCAGGCCGGTGATGGGTGTCTTGCCCGCCTGCTCTTGCATGATCCTCGTAAAATCGTTGTTGAATGCGTCGTTGATGTTCATCTTCGCGACACCGCAGTCGATGCATTCCCTCAGCAGCTTCTCCTGGAACCACTCAGCGCCAGCGCCGTGCAGAACCAGACTGACGCGGTCGCCGACCTTCTTGTGTATGCGTTTCAGGCGCTCGTAGTCCAGTTGTGGCCCTTTCGGACCGTAGTTACCATGTACGTTGCCGAAAGCGGGAGCCAGCCAATTTATTCCTGTCGCGACGAAGTCTTCAGCCTGCTCCGGTGTAGTGAGGATCGCCTCCAACCCCAGATCTGAGAGGTCCCCCACACCATCTTCCCCGCCATCAATCCGCCCGGGCTCCGCCTCAGTGATGATGCCGCGCTCGTTGCAGTACTTGACCAGTTCTGCCGTCTTCTCTAGATTGTCGTCGTAGTGAGACATGTCGACCATAATGCCGTCGAATCCTTTCTCAAAATTTGCTGCTCGCTTCACGATCTCTGGTGTTTGCGCATGATCCATGTGCAGCGCAACTGGGACGCTGGCGTTATCGGCGGCTTCGCGTGCTGCGTGGACGAGGATACCACCGGCGTACTGGACCGCCCATGGGAAAAGTTGTATGATCAAAGGTGAGCGCTTGGCTTCGGCAGCTCTCACTGAAGCCAAAATCCCCTCAACGTTGTAACAACAAGTCGCGCAAATAGCGTACTTGTTGTCGGCGGCATGTTTGACCAGCCTAACGGCCTTGTTCTGTGAGAGATCGGGAAGAGGAACCATAGCGAAAGAGCAGCTTGTGAAAAAGAGACGTGGCAGCGAAGAGAAAAAAAGTTTCGAGGTACGGGTAAACTCGCAGTCTCAAGCTCTAGGAGCGGCAGCTCAAGGGTGATGTAACCCAGCAATGCCATTCCCCCTCATGTTCCGATTTCCGAGGCACCGACTAGCGTGATGTTCGGCGTATGCTCCAACGGCGGAATGACCGACCTCGATGCGGGCTTCGGGGTAGCTCCCGGCTAATCTGTTTACAACCAGCGCGACTGGTTGAATGGAGGTCGCCCGTTGTCGGCCTTTGAGGCCAATGGGGAGCTCCTCTCCGCGGCCGCTGCTGCGGCTTTTGACCGTGTCCACTGATATTTACTGGCTCAACGCCAAATTATCGGATAAAAGACAGCATTTCGTGTCTTGACTAAGGCGCATGATCATTGACTTAGTTCAAGACGTGTATAGTGCTGCTTCTGAAAATCGCCTGCACAACTATAGCAACCTTGATTCGTGGGGTAGCATGAAAAGCAAGGCTGCTGCAGTCTCCTCAGGGTATGTTCGAATCGTCAAAGACAACGTGGACTCCAGAGCATCCTGGCCTAATTCAAGTGCCTGCATGCGTAAGACTTGCCTCGTGGAAGGCGCTTTTAGTGTGCAGCTATTCTACCTGCTTCTCTGCAGATAGGCTCGGTAACCGTTGCTGGGGCTGTGCAAGAGAGAAATAGCTGCAGGATCACTACAATCGACAGCCTTGTGTAACGCCGAGTATGCGGACCGAGTATTCTGAAATTGACATGTCAATGTCTTGTCGATTTTGGCCTTGAGTTTGGGGGAAGGCTGGAGGTGTGAATCAAATGCAGGCCTCGAATGCTGGCGGTTACACAGGGTGTGTCATTACTGTCTTTGTTCACGGCAGCGTCTCGAGAAGGCCTAAAATACTGGTGAGGTAGTAGCTGCATTTTGACCTGTGTGTCTGGGGCACAGCAACGGCCTGGTAGAGAGAAAGAAGAAAGAACTGCAGTTCGTGCATACCTAGTCAGGTACGTAGGGTGGAGGCAAGCACGTGCGGGATGGGCCTGGCGCTTGCGGCCGCCTTCTTTGGATGACAGCCGCTGCAATGTGTTTCATAAAACAAACACTCGAATCGCCCGCTCATCACCATATCGCGCGCTTAGCAGCTGTTCGTTAATCATCATCACCATCGCTCTGAATGCGCATCGTCTATCTCGATGCATGAAATTATGGTAACTGCCCGGCATGAGCAACGTGGTCTTCCCACTTTCACGGGCCGCTGTGCAGATGCAGGTCTTGGACGTCTCAGCCCTGTGAAGTATTGATGACTACAGCGCCCTCGCACTCTGTGCAGCAGCCCTGCAGATGCATTCTAACGTGGTTTGCCAAGATCTCTATTTTGGCCCCACGGGTCTGTCGTATCAGCGTCGAGAATCGCGCGCTTACCTACAAGGGAGCCGCCGCCCTACCTCCACAAACCACACCCTTCTGGTCGGCAGATGTTATTCTTAGGCACAGCCGCATTAAGAGCCTCAGGAACGGTTCTCAAACAGGCGCTTCTGTCACAGAGACCACACCCTTGTCACAACGCTGGCCGGCCTGCTTGGTGACCTACATGTCCTATCTGACAGCGCTTGGAGACGCGACCGAGTGGTCTCTGCCTAGTTGTACACACCTCTTTCAGCAGACAGGGGATCGTTCCGGCGATTACAGAAACATATCCTGGTTTCAAACAATTCTCCGAGCGGCCCATTGGTCGCCAGCCTGAAGTAGGTACCTTCTGCGGCTCAAAGTCGGGCTTTGTATAAAGCAAATGGCCTTGACCTTGGTCCGTACTCTATAGTCCCAAGGTCAAGGTACGAACACAACTTCCTTCGTTTTTCATACTGTCAAGATATTTCCTACCTCTCGTTCCCGCACCATCGCTCTCGTTGACCGACACCTACTCTATCATAATCATAATACATCTCTCGGTCGCTTCTGCCTACCAGTTTTTGTATTCCTTTCGGTCAACATATTGATTGTTGTCTCTTCTCTACTACCTCATACTCCGTAATGATGCCTAGGATCGAGAAGGCCCCAATCGGACACCGCAGCTCCATCTCTACTGCGTCAGCAGCAGGCGGCAGCACACGAAGCTCATCATGGTCTGCGCAAGACGACGAAACTCTCATCCAGGCCAGGACACAGGGCCTCAACTGGAACCAGATCGCTCCCAAACACTTCCCCAACAAGTCGCCAAATGCGTGTCGAAAGCGTCATGAGCGGTTGATGGAGAGGATGAATGCCGAACAATGGGATGGTGTGAAGTTGGACGTTCTGGCGCAAGCATACATGGAAGTCCGACGAGACATGTGGGGTCTGCTTGCTGCTCGAGTTGGCGAGAAATGGCAACTGGTCGAGACCAAGGTAAACTTTTGCTGTGTGTTTCAATACCAACACACTAACTCGACCCCAGTGCATGGAGAAAGGCTTCAAGAATCTGTCACAGGCTGCCAGGTCAGCGATGAAGAAGCAGGGCTATCACTCCGGTACTTACGCCGACCACGAGGACAGCGCAATAGGCGTTTCTGACTTCGATGAAGAATCAGACGACCATCACAACGAGATGGCAATGCCAGTTGCCCCGGCATCTCACTATCAGAACACTCAGCTTCAATACCCCGGCAGTTACCCATCTCAGCAGCAGCGGGTACCAAGCATCCAGTCGATGCTGCACCAGCACCCCATGCAGTACGCTCCACAGCCGTTGATGCACCCGCATCAGCTCCCCCACGCGCACGTACAGCAGCAGTGAGCGATTTCTCCCGCTCCTCACAACTATTTCCTTTTCCGGCAATGGTATCCCACACGATCGTTACGACTCTCGCTCATCGCACCTTCACGACATTACTCGGCGTTCTCTCCGCTCGGCGCTTCGCCGATTCTTCTCTCCCATCTCACACTTCTCTTCTACGTACACACCACTTTCCGTTCGCTTGTTTGCATCCTGCCAGTCGGATGACTTGCCGATATTAGCAATGTGTCTTTTAGACAAAAGGCGGCGCGTTCGGCCTGCAACAACAAAATGCTCGCCAGCCTGCAATGGGCGCCTGGGAACATGTTGACTTTGAGTCTCCTTTTTTTTGATCTTTGCATTCTTCATGTATTGTCTTGTCGTTGGCACTTCACTTCACCGCGTAGGCGGCACTTTTTAGATTTCTGTACCTATTACATTTGGTCGTTTCTCTTGTCAATGCCACTTCATATCGTCGCTGCACTCTATGCCCTTTTGCATATGATCTCTGTATAATATCTGACAAGAACCCTCGACTACAAGACACCATTTCTAAACCCTTCGCAGCAGGCTGTGATTTCGCCTTTGTCTCGGCTGTAGGGGGCGGGACCTATTTGCCACGACCAAGCGTGACACGAACTCCTGAAACAGTCATCTCCAGAAGAGCCTCAAATGCGGCTTGCATCGTACTGATCGCTACCCGAACCCCGTCTCACCGGCCCAAGTCCAGGTGCACATTCGGCTGCACTTGCTGTTGACCTGCAGGATCTCACAACACAGCCTCACAGCCTTGCACATGCACACAGCCTCCTCCATTGTCACGTTGCAGTCCGCCATCCCCATGTCTCACTCACACAAAGGTGCGCGATCAGGAAATGCACCACACCTGCATGTCCACACCATCAGGCGTCCACCAAAAATAGCGCCCGCATTGCGGCTCTTCGATCCCCGTCTCCACGCGACAGATGCAGATCTCGCACGGACCGCCGTTACTGACATCACCACTGGAACCTCGCTCCGCCTCAGCGCCGCAACACCCACATCTCTCACGATGGAATTGGAATCCCCACGCCAGCTCTGCACGCCCACGCCATGGCAATCCTCCGCGTGCCGTACACAGACCCTCTCCCTCTGCCCAAAATAATCCCCGCCAGCGCAACAACAACGTCTGGCGCAATCGCCGCGCTCGTCGACTTCCTCTCGCCCTCCCTGAATTCCTCGAGACCATACCTCCGCGGCTCGTCTCCGGTCAAATCGAATGGCAAGACGTTGTTGTTGACTGGCGCCGGGATTAGTGTTGCGTCTGGGCTAGCGGATTATCGAGGTCCAAACGGGACGTATACCCAGAACAAGACGTACAAGCCGATCTACTATAACGAGTTCTGTGAGAATCATGAGGCGAGGAAACGTTACTGGGCGAGGAGCTTCTTGGGCTGGACGAATCTGAACAAAGCACGGCCGAACAGGGCGCACGAGGCGTGTGGGGATCTGGGGCGATTGGGTGTTGTGGGGAGGGTGATCACACAGAGTCAGTACTTTCCTATACTTGAGCAGGTGGCCACGAAATGGAGCTGACGGACGGTAGATGTGGACTCTTTCCACCCCAAGGCGCACCCCCAACTACTCACGACCGAACTGCACGGTTACCTGAGAAACCTGGTCTGCATAACGTGCCGCAACGAATACGACCGCCGATTATTCCAAGACCAGCTCGCACAGCTGAATCCCGCATGGGCAACTTTCCTCGAGGAAATGCTCGCCAGCGGCGCCCTCGATTCAGAAAACCCCGACGAAAGGCGCAAGAAAGGGCTCAAGACGAATCCAGATGGTGACGCTGATGTTCCTGATGCACCGTACACGACATTCAGATATCCACCGTGTCCGACGTGTTTACAGAATCCGCCAAGGAAAGCGGACGGGAGCGTTGTCAGGGTTGAAACAGACCAGGATGGCGCGTGGAAGCATGGCAGTGAGGGTGGGGTGCTGAAACCTGCTGTTATTATGTTTGGAGAGAGTATACCGGCGCCGACAAAAGTCGCTGCTGAGCAGGCTGTGGATGAGGCTGGCAGGTTGCTGGTTGTTGGGAGTAGTCTTGCGACATATTCGGCGTGGAGACTGGTTAAGAAGGCGAAAGAGCAGGATCTGCCTATTGGGATACTTAATATGGGCGGTGCAAGGGGTGAGGAGGCTTTCTTCAGCGGTGTTGAGGATAGCAATACTGGGCGGCAGGCTGTAAGGGTCTCGGAGAATGTGGAGAAGGTGTTGCCGCAGGTTGTGAAGATATTGGAGAAGATGAGGGGCAAAACGTGATCGCTGCTCGAACATCACCTCTGTGCGACACCTCTTGATAAAGCTTGACCATCATGGCTGGAGCTAAATCCACAGAGCACGCCACTACGAGAGGAAGACAAATTCGATTGCGCAGTCCAACTAATCGCCGTACTGCGGTAAACTCACTCGTGGATGTTCCGGTGATGCGCTGGCACATTGAGTGGCGCAGGGTAGTGGGCTGTGCAATTCAGCCTGATGGCATTACTTCGCAACAAATCATTCATAGCCCCGCATCTTTTACTTATCCTTCATATCGCCTTTGGTATTTCTATCTCCAGAAGCTAGGGAAAGTCGGGAACTCTGGCTTGAACCCCATCGTCCTTTCTCACGCATTTTCTGCCAACTTAACCCGGCCAGCCTTGCGGCACTGAGGAGCAGCGAGCGTCAAGAAAGAGACTGCAACGAGGCTGTATCCGCGCAGAACACGCTGACCGTCGTCGAAGATACATTATCATGGGTCATCACCGTTGCGTATATTGCATCATAGAGAACTCCGGCGGGGGAAATTTGTGCTGGTATTGCTGCGACTGCGGTGACGGAGCCATACCAAGCTGGCAACCGGTTTGTACGAATTGTGTTTCTTCGACAGGGGGTACTGGGAAAGACTTACCCTCAACGCATCAAGTCAAGGAAGCGACGGTCAGCGCAGGCAATCGTCCCGGCGAAGGGGATGATGCCAACGATCAAGGTCATCTGGATGATGCAATGGGCGACCAGGATGTAATTGGATCTGCCAAAATGTCTCAAGATTTATGTCACTCTATGGACAGTACCAATTCCATCCACGGCCCATTCCTTCCGACTACGGTGGACGAATTTCGCCAACCGCAGTCGATGCGTTTGGCTGATCACCTTGACTTCGACGAAGAGCCCATACTACGTGAGCCAAATCCATCAGAGCACGTCGAGAGCGCTCAAGCCGAAGCGATAAGTGCTTTTAACGAAGACGTCGACGCGGTGCCCAATGCTACCAAGACGCGGTCAGTACATCGTGGGGGTTTCGCTCTGTTTTGACTAGATATACTGACATCTGAACAGGGTCAAATCTTCGGGCGACAAGGATCTCAGACAGGGCACTCTCAACATAGACAACCTTGTATCAGAGCCACGGGAGACATTACGCGCTTCAGACCCAGGTCTTCTCGTAGATCAGAAGGCCGTCAAGGAAACACTTAAGCGTCTGCCCGAAGACCAACAGCTTCACTCTTCTATCGGAAATCAAAGGAGTGATAGGCCATACATCTATGGCGTATCCCAGGTCAAATCACCACTCTTTGGTGACCAATCGTTTGGTAACGGACCCTTGCGACATCGCGTGAAGTCTCGACGCCGAGAACATCGTCCTACGCAGGGCGATTGGGTTCTGATACGAGAAATGGATCCAAACCGTCCCGAGATTGCACAAGCTGTCCGCCAGGAAGTACTCAACAATGCTTCTGAGTCTGAGCCGTCGTCAGATGAGGAGGCAGATAACCATCAGTCGGCACCAATGACACGAACAGATACCTATGGTACCTCCCGGGTAGGCGTTTGGGATGATCCCGTAACAGACTTTGATCAAGATCGAAGAGGGAAGCGCATGGAGAAGCGCACTAAATCCACAGAGTTTAAGCTAACCGGGCAGAGTCAATTCCTATCTTCCATCACCTTGGAGCACGCATTTGCCGGGCCATTTTCTGAACAGTCAGAAGATTCTGACAGCTCAGTGCAGGATAACTCAGAAGAAGTAGATGATCTATCAAGGCTCACTATAGACCACGCAATCTTTGAGTTTGAAGAAGTGGGCAGCGATGAGAATGACGATGAGGGCATCGAGACTGTGCAACCAAGTCATCTGGAAGACACAAGAGACCAGCACGAAGAAGCGGCGGCTCCTGAAGCTATCGGCATTATGAACAGCTTGGGAGCCTTGCATGTTTCAGAAGATTCCCACGATAGTGAGGGGGCCGCCGAGTTCATGGAGCGAATAAGTCGTAGGCGCAGAAAGAAGCCCCTGAGCCTAGAGTTGCTCTCACGTAAGCGCGACCACCATAGGAGTGTTCCAGACGATAGCAGCTATTCAGACAACGATCCCCAGGATGACGATGATGTTGAAGCTCGACGCTTGCGACGGAAGCTGAGAGGTCCACGGCATCTCCAGGGAAACGCACTCAAGTCCGACAATGATTCGGGCCCGCGCAATGCTGACACTCTTCCCGACGATGCATCTACCCTCGATCAATCACCCTTCCTGGGCAGCACTGACAATGTTATGGAGAAAGTTCCAGACGAAGAGGAGCCGTATGAATTGGAGTATGCGAGACGGAAGCGAGCTCTGGGGGAACACTCTGTAGTGTTTGACGGTGACGACCATATTGCATACAAAGTGCACCCTTCAATTGACCTAGAAGCCTCAGAGCGCGTCAGTCCAAGAGCTGCATTGATAGACGAAGTCATTGAGGACATCGAGGATGACCGGCGGTCGGTGCAATCACTTGATTCATCGACAACTCTCATCTCTACCTTCAGCGGACTTACGGTGCTTAAACTGGAAAGCGCTACCGCTGAACTTCAGAAAATCTTCCAAGAAGATCCAGACCTGGTCGGACTTTACAGACAGGCCATCAAGGATGCAGCTGTCGGACCAGAGAGACTGCAACGTAATGTCGGCCGACTACTCAGGATATTTGCACGGAGCCTACGTCGCGAAGCAAGCCAGGAGCAGGAGAAGCTGGCATGTCGATTTGTGTTAACGAAGGCGATGTACGTTGCGCAGTGCATCGTCGAAGAATTCAATGACAAACCCATAAACCAGCAGTTACGTTCTACAGAGAAGAAGCAGGAAGAAGAGGATAAACCGGACGGACGAGACTACAACTTTGGACGAGAGGAAGAAGATCTGGATGAGTTTGCGCCTGTTGATGAGGAAATTTTCGAGGACCTTCCTACATTGAGAGCATTCTTGGTCAACAGTGCTGCATTCCAAGTCTTCCGACAAGAGCTCTCAAAGTTTGTCCTACCAAGGGAACCGCAATCCATCAGTCACAACAGACCGACACGGAAGCTCATTCCCACTGCACCCGCAACCAAGGACCACCACATCTTCAGAGTCATTAGAATCGTGAAAGCCATACTGTTGGCAATGGGTTGTCTGGAGCCACCACTGCGGCCAGGCATGAGTCGTCTCAGATGGCAATGCGTAAGTGACCGAGAATTTTAGCCTGCATCACGAAAGCTGACTTGTCGTAGAGATGTGGTGCCACTTTCTTCGAAGACGTGACCGAGTATCGAGCTGGCGGTATCTCCGAGATCGTTGAGGAGGTGCAATCCTCCTGTGTCACGATCACTGCTGTGACATACGGTGAAGCCGGTTCCCAGTAGGCATATTTCCCAGGGCTCCAGAACAGCTTGCGGAGAGCCTGGCGAAGGATCTCAAATGCTTCCAAGGAGTGCCAAAGTTCGCCTGGAGATTTGTCGCAAAACATCAATCCACAGCTTATGCAGGAAGACGTCGAAGCTGGCTCTGCTATACCGCCCACTGAGAGCCTGCTCCTGTTAGCTGGTCTGCACAGATCGCAGCGTCACACCTATCTGTCCCAAGATGATGTTGAGAAGGTCAAGACTGATCGTCAATTGTTCTGCTTCATGAGAGAACAGCTCAATGCTAGATACAATCGCGTCCAGAGGTTTCTTTCTACAACCCGTGTAAGAGACATCCACTTTACCAAAGTAAGTATTGAAGAAAGTGACTTCCATCCTTGAACATTGTGCTGACTGTGCTTGAGCTATGTCTGCGAGTGGGGGACAATTTGGAGGTTCGCACCCACGATCCGTGCTGCACAGAACAGCCGTGGAACGACTGCGACTGTGTCCCTCCAGCATCAAGGGTCGAAGGCGGTCACGCACCTGAGTATCGCTGCAGACCAGCCGGGCCTCTCAAACGTTGGCCACCCGTATTGTCTCGATATTTAGTGCATCGACTGGAAGACCCATCATGCGTTCACAAAGACGACAAAACAGTTCTTCAGAAGATACCACGGCGCATTTGCGGAGAGATCAAGGCAGAAGCCGACCAAGAAGCAGAGGGATGGGGAATTTATTACGAGGAAGGACCAAATCTGCTCTGGGTTACTGCCCTTACGATGGCAGTCTTCTGCCTGACGGGTCTGTTGTTTGGTATACTCTGGGGTGTGCTGAGTGATGACTTGCAAGGCGCATTCGGTGTCAGCGGATTCATTGCTGCCGTTTGTGCGGGTGTGGTGCCACTGTTTGCTTGGGTACAGAATTCATAGCGTAAGAGCGTCTTATAGCAGCGCTTCATTGCATGGTAGAGAGGGAGGAGGTCCTCGGGAAGATGAACACCATGCAGTCTGACACGCGGATCTTCGACAAGACCGGACAGGCAACGCGGGCCAGTCTTTAGGTATCTGAGCCTATTTCCACCATTGCAATGACGTGAGGGTCAGCGTTGCTGCCCATGCGTCCGCATTGAGCTGACGAGCAGCATCATGGCAGCCGCTGCATGTCTGGCTTCGTCTGCTATAAGAAGAGACGGGAAGGCACCATCCGCTACTGGCTTCTGATTCCGCCTACAGCAGCGTCGTCACTGCAGCGTGTTCTGAAATGGGCGCTCACGCCGCAGAGAAGTTGCGGGATCTCCTGGGGTATTCCTTCCTGTGTGGACGCTCTCTTGCCCTGCGTTGCTATGCGCCGTCATCGTCGAATTTCCCTGACGTATGCTCATACTGACCAAGACTTTCAGCTTGAACCATTATCTCAGTCCAAAAGGTTGAGACATGTGCTATATGTTGTACTCCTTCATCTTCTTACCAAACGTACTCAGTGAAGTACGATGTCCGGCACTCTGCTTCTATCCCACGCGTAGTCAGTACGTGAGATCCAGTGCCACACACTCTACATAAGCGTCTGCTCAGACTGTTCTACACACTCCAAACATCAACCTTCTTCTGACGTCAAAAGTTCTGAACGACTATCACGTATCCTGCTGCCTTCTTCCACCAAAATCTCTACAGACTAGCTTGATGTTCTGCTTCCTGTCCTTTCCCTGGGCACTTCGAGCTCTACGCCCCCACAAATCTGGCTCTCTTTGCTACTTAGAAAGAAACTTAGGCTTTCAAGATGTCCATTCTTCCTAAATCCTTTCAGAGCTCTGGTATGTACCGCTATGTGCTTCCATCTCCTCAAAATCCCGTTCGTCTCCCAAGATGGCCAACTAAAATTCTTCACAGTGCTATTCATGCTCTGCTCTACTCTCTCCTCTACCATGACCCGAAACTCATTCAGACCCAAGGCTCTGTTCTCCGCTATCTTCCCGGAAGTGCCTACACATTCTGTCCAAGACCGCAGTCATCCTACATCAAGACCACGGTCGTGTCAATACATGTGTTTCCTGCGTTGCCGAAAGATTGGTATCGTATACATGAGCGTGTGCTATTAGTCTAACTTCGCGCTATTCATTGCAGTAAACTTGAACAGCAGGAAGGGTCATAGAATGCCTCAAGGACGTGGAGTATCGTGTGCGACGGCGCACATGCAAGCCCTACTTGCACGATGCTTGGAATGGGAAGAAGCTTGTTACGCTTGAAGTTCACCTTGAGCAAGTCTTGAGGACGGTACGCACTCAAAGAGCTTTGGGGAATAGGTAGGGGTAGTCGGGCGTGTACTTGACCGCCCTTTAGGATCTCAAGCACGAAGTTGCCAGTCGCTCATGACAGGGTCAGACTTCAAAAGACGGGGTAAGATATTGCATTGCATGGAAAGAAAAACTGGCGACCTGTCTGACGGCAAAGAAACCCTGTGAAGCACGGCACCCGGTATGACGAGAAAACGAGAGGCACTCAGGCGCATATCAAATGATGCATACGCGTGAACCGCTTCCATAGCTTACATCCCCAAAGGTTTGCTCATTGATTGATGAACGCGACAAAATAAAGAAAGAACAGACATCATCGATCGAGTGTTGAAGCCTCGTCCGGGCCGCGACCGAACGTAGAAACAAGCCCGCTAATGAGGCCCACCCATGAGGCTCCCAAATGCTCCCACCCCACGCAACCCATGTCAAGTATGTCAACGTATCGAGAGAACCGTGCGAAATTGTAGCCATGTGACAACCGTGATCGTAGCGCAGCCGTAAGTCATGTCCGTTTTCCGCCCTTCTGAATACAGCAAACGACCTCAGACCATTCAACCTCTTGTTTCGCCGGCGAGCACGAGAGGCAAAGCGAAGCGCGAAAGACCGTCTAGAGCGCCATTGGTGTCGAGACAGCTCGTGGTGTTCGTTACAGGGTGTCGTGTACAAATGTCGAAGAGTAATTGGGTTGCCATGGGCGCGAAAGCGATTTCGAATATGCTGGGGTCGGACTCGCAAAGGTAGATCGGCGTCGGGACTCGGGGCTATTGAGATGTCGCGTCTATCGGCGGCCAAACCTGCTGTAATGATTGTTGGTATGTGTTCTGAGTGTGTAGTTGAAGGAATGAAATCTCAAGCTCCTCTGCTACGAGGAGTCGACGATCCGCGGGTGCTGAACTTGGGTACATACTTTTGTTTCTTTTCGGCGGGTTTCAGGATCTGGATTCGATGTCAGTCACGAGATTCGTCATGAACATACGAAGACGCACCTGGAAGGAGCACAGCAAGCTCTCGTCGACGCTCATCATAGCACCTGCATTGTCAAATTCTCCACAGTAGTTTGGCGCACTGAACAATGTGACGAGTTGACGCTTCGAGAAGAACTCGTAGCCGTCTTCAACGACCTGATGAGCACGGCAAATCAGGTCCATGTCGTGTTTTTGCAGGAAGCGCGATACAACATCGGGGCCGAATGTGAAACTGACACCTCTGTCGTTTTCGCTCCAGCCGGTGATGTCCTTGTCGGGGTCGGACCAGAGGAGATCGCAGAGAAGACCGCAGTCAGGAATCTGTCGAGTCAGAATACACGAGCTATCAGAACAACTGCAATTTACTCACATCAGTGGGTCGCATGACTCGCCTGATCTGCTCCATGGAGTTCAGGTCAGGGCTGAGACCACCGTGCATGGTGAAGATCTTCTCGTCGATGATGGCAGCGATGGGCAGGCAGTTGAAGCAGTCGGTGAATGTCTTCCACAGCTTGATGTTGTATCTTCGCTTGCACTCGTCGTAGAAGCCGTAGATACGGTTGATCGAGGCGCACTCGTGGTTACCGCGGAGAATGAAGAAGTTCTCAGGGTACTTGATCTTGTATGCGAGGAGCAGGCAGATGGTCTCTAGCGACTGCTTACCACGGTCGACATAATCACCGAGGAAGAGGTAGTTGGCCTCAGGGGGGAAGCCGCCATATTCGAAGAGACGGAGCAGATCGTAGTACTGGCCGTGGATATCTCCGCAAATCTAACGGTGTGTCAGCAAAGCCCTTGAACGTGTTCAGCACCACTGACCTTGATGGGTGCCTCGAGCTCGAGGAGAATGGGCTGCGAGATGAAGATCTCACGCGCCTTGGTGCACAGGTAGCGGATTTCAGTCTCGAGCAGCTGTACCTGCTTGCCAGGCCTGCTGCCCCTGACCTCGAGGAGACGGTCTATGATAGAGTCGAGATCTACCTCGTTTTCGGCCATAGCTGTGACTTGCTACTGGCTTGGTGTAGGGTATGGAGGGAGCAAGGGAGAACCTCGCGCGGGTGGGGTCGGAGAGAAAGAGCGCGTTGACTCGAAAGTTCTGTTCCCTGGAGGTATGCTGTTAGCATGGTGAGCTTGAAGACGCGAGACCGTATTGCCGTGGCCTATCGTTGCCAGGCTGCTCCGGCGCGCGCACTTCCGGAAGTACATGCAGAGCAGCGGGCAGGAGTGCAACGTACCTCACGTGCAGATGGGTCGGTCCGTGTAGACGCTGGTGCTAGCGGTGGGCGCTGTATGGAGAATGGCTCGAAGCCCCTCAGAGACGCCTTGCGGCAGTGCTGGGTCTACTCGACGCTAAGAGTGACTCGCGAGTCGGGGTCGTCAATTGTGCACGTGCTCAGAAGTATACCTGCGCTGGTGATGCGGCGGGCGGTTGAGGGCGCAATGGGAGCGGGGCGCAGAGGCGTTGTTGTGGCCGAACGGTGTCGAGTGGGATGCTGAGAGACGGGACCTCACCGCCTGGCTGCGACGTGGGATGCGGGGTCAGGAGGCGGATGCTGCGAAGTGGTGCTCGATGCTGCACGGCAGAGAAGTGCGTCAGAAAGCTTTGCTACTCGAAAGTCGGGGCAGGTGGGTGGTGCGAGTGGTAGAGCGTTGCCGTGTAGTAGTTTTGCCTGGATTGTTTCGTCCTTGGGGCTAGCTTGGCAGAGAAGTACGAGCTAACCTGACTGAGAACGCGCGGCCGACGACGAGGTAAGCAATCGCAGATACTCAAGTGTGTTCTGGCGGCTGGGGGAGAGACGAGCGAAGAGTGTCTGAATCCGAGAAAAGCGAGCCAGGTGTGTTTGGAGCAGGGCTTGCATTGAACCACCCAAGCGCTCTGTCATCATCCTATGCAGCACCGCCCACTCACGCGCGTTGCAGCGAGCTCGACCCAACGTCTACACATGTGCATTCCTGTGCACTCACGAGTCGCCAGCAAGCACAGCATCATCTTCTTTCTACAAATGGCACGAAAAGCTACTAAATTACTGTTCGACTGCTCATGGCCAGCATCTGACCGTGTTCCAGAGACACCGAGCTGTGTCTCTTGTTCTAGGCTTAGGCACCGGGTCTGCTGGCAAGCCCGGCACGTCCCCTTACCACCGAGTATTTTTATGCGCCAATGCGGTGATATCACCGTACAGACTGTTTCAGCACCTCAACATATGTCAATGCGTACATGTCACACATCATCCTTCCAGCTTTACGCAGTTCAAGTGAATGTAACCGTCACGTGCTGCCGCGCAATGGTGGAGAACTCAATCTTAACATGGAAATCATCATCACATTCGACTTGCAGCTACCTAAGATCGTGTCCAACTGTCCGCTCTTCATTATGCAATAAGTCAAACAACGCCTTCGTTGCTCATGAGCCAAGCTAGATGAGCCATGTTTGCAAAACAAAGCAGAGTCTTCCAAGCCCAAACAACGCCGTGAGATGATTAATGATACAAAGATAGGTCATAACAGGTCCGTGAACCGCGCAGGAAATGCAAGCACAGCCAGCCTTTTTGGGGATGAGAATGCCGCCGGTGTATCGATGTAGATGAGAGCAAACGCGGAAGAACAACGAGCGTGACGCAGGCGCTCAAGTCCTCAAAAGCAGTCCAACCAACGCCATGCAAGAGAGAGATGATCTGCGTGAACTGAAACAGCAGAAATACGACAAGAACCAAAATAGTCTGCCAGCACCTGAAGGAGCAGGCGCAGATGTGGGAATAGAAAGGACAAATCTTTTGGGTATCGCAAAAGTGATTAGATCAATGGGCTGTGAGAATCAGCCTAATGTGCGACCGCCTGAGACGATTCCCTGGCTGGGTGTTCGGGGTATCGCAGGTCGTATGGTAGGTGACGCATAGCCACGGTCTGGCGACAGGCCTGATGCCGCAGAATCCCAGCTTTCGTCACCCAATGCCGTCAACCAGGTGTTGCCAAAATCTTCTCGGAGCGCCTCGATCTTCTTCTTGTACAGATCGTTGCTCACATCGAACTCCTGCTCGGGCAGCTGGGGGGCTTTGCTGTCGGTCGAGGTATCGATAGGCGGCAATAGCTGGTGGGTGGTGTGAGTGCTGTCTATCACGACTCTCTCGTCGAGAGATGGTCTCTTTACAGGATCGCCGGTGACCGTTCCTTTCTGTGGCTCATCGAAGAGCGGTTTGGTCGGTATTGTGACGTCTGCAGTGGTCTTCTGTATCCTTGGCGGTGTCCTTGGAGCCGTATCGTCGTACGAGAATCCGGTAAGACCAGAAGCAGTCGATTGTTGAAGCTGCTCTGCCTGGGACAATTCGACGATCCTCCGCTTAGGGCCCTTCTTCTTTCTCTGTGAACCTCCTGCAGCCTGCGAGATGCGCGCGCTCTTCTGACGTTGTAGTGAGCCAGAGCGCCTAACACGGTCTGGGTCCTCGATCGTGGAATCGATGGCCTTGACGACCTTCGGCGGAACATGAGGCGGTGGCATGTCGTCTTCGACTGGTGGCTTGACAACGGGAACACCCGGGAGTTCAGGTGCGCGATCAACGAGCTGCTTCTTCTCAGCATTGCTTGGCCCTGTAGAGTCAATTATGACATCCTCGGTATAGCCAGGTGTCTTGCGGAACAGATTAAAGATGGTGACACGGTAGTTGGGGTAGGATCTGCAGAAAGGGTTGCGGTGGACGTAGATCTCGGTAATGTCAGGGATGATAGTGAGCCGTGCAAGTTCGGTAGGGTCGCTCAGGTTGTTGTCCCTGAAGTCGACCCGTTCGAGGGACAACAAACGTTCAATACCAGCCAAGGAGGACAGACGGTTGGACCGCAGGTTCAGAGTGGTGATCGCAGGCAAAGGGTTACGACCTAGAGACTGCAAACCTTCGATCATGCAGTTCGACAGGTTAAGTGCGCGTAGGCTTGTCAAAGTAGCCAGACTATCTGGAATCTCGCTGAAGAGATTGGCGGAGAGATCGAGCGACTGCAGGGTGTTCGTGAGCGGCGCAAGACTTTGAGGGGTTATGTTCGTGAGAGCGTTGTCTGCCAGACTCAAATGTCTGAGGAAGCGCCACTTTGTCGATGGAAACCAGCCCAGGGAGAGTAGGTTGGACGAACTTCCTCTCGGAGTGTTCGATCGAACGCTGGAGGCCGAGCTTCCTGACGACCGCCTGTAGTTGGGCGCAGAACTCCTTCCGTGACCATGAGCATGGCTCGAGCCGTGTCGAGAGCTGGAAGGTCGAGTGGGCGAATTGCTTCGCTGACGTTGTGTCGCAGGCGCTTTGCTAGGGTAGTCTCGCATGACATCGGAATTGCGGGGGCTGGATCCTTGCTTGCTCGAAGCATTGGGCGAAGAGGGCGGCGACTCCTCGGATCGGGCCAGGTGGGCGTGTCTTGCGGTGGGACTCGTCGTAGGCCATGGCGCTGGGGACTGAGGTGCCTTAGCGGAACGTCTGCGACGCTTGTCAATGTCGTCCAAGACAATGTTGATGAGTAAATCAGCAGGGTCGTCGACACCTGCTCGCTTGACAGTAAGACTGCGAAGATTCTCGGCGAGCCTATCCCAGCCATAGAATTGGCGGAAATCGACGTCGTAGATCTCTAATGCCGTAACATTCTTGAAAGCGAACAGAGGCACAGCGGTATCGAAAGGGAACTCCTCGTACCCCGCGATCAGACGAGCCTTGTGATCTGGAGCTAGTCGCAAGCACGGAATCTTGGTGAATGCAGAGTAGAGGTATCGCAAGTCTTCCTGGAGCAGCGCCTTCTGCTTCTCGGCCTTGGCTGCACTGTTGGAGCCAATGCGCAGACTCGACCATAGGGACGACATGCCGGACATGACGCTGCGCACGCTGGATACCGAGTGGATCGAGTTGCCGTCCGAGTTCTTCTGCCTGTGGCGCTGGGTATTGCTGAGGAAGGATACATAGTTCGTGGGCGAAGCATCAGTGTGGATGTTCTCCAGACGAACGTTCATGGGTCCTACGGGAATGCCTGTGTCCTCGAATCGCGAGAGCAAGTAGAACAGGTGGTGCGGTGTCAGAGTCAACTTCGCGGGCTTGATCGTTGGCGAGGTGAAGGTCAGCGATGGCAGCGAGAGCGCGGCAGCCCAGACACTGGAAGAGGAGGAGGCTGGGGGGCTGGAGGGGCTCGTCGGCGAGGTGGGAGAGAGAGAATTGCTTCGCTCATGCTTAGGAGCCTGTCGCTGCAATTGCAGTGCATTTGCAAGGGCTTTCTCGTGGGTCCGTACAAAGTACGCCAAGTTCTGGAGTATATCAGCATCGGCCTTGTGTGCACGGTTGGCAGCCACACGCACTCTTATGAAAACCTGTCCATCCTCTGTGTCCATGATTTATGGATAGCAGACACCGACTGCATATAGAGCTCCGAGAGTGTACGTGGGTGGGAGATATGGAGGGGCGGCCGTTATCGTAGGGGCCGTTATCGTAGGAGCCGTTGGGGGAGGGACTCGGAGGTTGAGGCGGTGCTCGTTCGTTACGTGTGTTGCGGGACCTTTGCAGAGCGGCTACGTCGTGAGACGAGTCACCGTATACTGCGCAGACAGTCAGCAGTGAAAACAGACCGCAGAGACAGCGAGCGCAGTTGCCGCAGGACATGGTTGCTGTCTGCAAAATCTTGGCAGGGCTCGGTGGGGTTGGCCGGCGCAGACTCGTGGTACATACCGTTTGATCTCCTAGGTAAGGAGACCTAGGTAACGAGAAAATTACTCTGGCAGCGAGCCAGATATTATGCAGCGGCGGCGCACGGAAAGACAGCCCACTGGAGGCGGCGGGTGGTACAGAAGAAGCAGCTAAGCTGCGTGTTCCAGCGGTCGGCCAAAGAGAGGTGCAGGTTCGTGCAGGAGACGCACGAGAGTCCGAACTGCGCCCGCAACGGCTGGTCAGGAAGAAAAAGGACAGCCCGGTGCACGCGCTCGTTAATGCAGCAGGGTGCCAGAAGGGAGGCGTCGACGCTGGAGCAGCGCAGGGGGGCGCGTTGTTTACAATATGAACAAGAGGCGGCGGCCGTACCTATGTCGAGAAATTAGATGCCTTTTCGGTCTGCCGTGTTCAGACCTCCCGAGCGATCTGGAGGGGCTCGACGACAAGGCTTGCGCAACACGACCGGGGTCGCGTCCAACGTTCGATAGCTGGAGCTGGAGCGGTACAGAGCAATGCAGCAAGGTAGAAGCGTGGAATTATCCAGTTTTCCAAGACAAGAACACCACACCACGAGCAACAGGTCAGCCCAAAGGCAGCATCACAGCAAGCAGGCTCTCGATAAACAATCAAGCCCTCAGGACCCTTTGGGCATGCAATTGGTTGGTCAAGGCGAGCCATTGCAGCCATAACGCGCTAAGTCCATACCCTTGTCGGCACCCTCTGCGCTCGGATCTTAGGGTGCTGCGACTCCAAGGTCAGGTATCGTGGGCATCAACGAGCCTCCTCAATTAGTCAAATCTTTTCGACTAAGACTGCATCGTTGTGCTTCGTCGCAATACATGCGTGACGAGAGCAGAGTGGGCGGCCATCCTGCGCCGCTGCATGCTGTGCAATCGCAGCATGCGGAAGGTGCTCACCGAAGGATGTCGTGATGGATTCCCCAGCCATGGCTTTCTTCGAAGGGTTGCGCCGAATGCTGATGCGCTAACCGCTTGTCAGATACGAGGCCTACCGCTCGGGGGAAGCCAGGACGAGACCATCGTCAAGCCTGACGGCAGCGGCAGCACGATAATGCTGCTGCTCAGTGCTCACCTTGCTGCTTGTCAAGAGATTGCACGTAAAGCTTTTGCGCATAGAAATAGCGACGCTCCACTTCGCTCAACAGCTCTGCGACACGGTCACAATGGTGGTCAAGCTGTTGTCGCACAGGCCGTGCATCATGAGCACATGAGGCAATCTTGAACGTGCCGCCGAGTCAGGTCAGTTTGGTGGCTCGCTGTGGGACCCTTGAGTCCGCGCCCGCCGACGTCCATCAAATCTGACCTCAACCTCGCTGCACGCCTGCGAACGCTGACTGCTGCAAGATTGAGGCGTCTCCCCCTCGCTACATCCAGAGCGCTCCAGACATTCCTCAAAGGGGAGTCCACGAGAGTGCTCATCTAACTCTTGTCAGGCTTGCAATCCTGCGGTTACCGCGCTGCTGCACGCCGATACGCGAATCGAGTAACACAGGGCTTGAATATCAAACATTCATGGTAGCGCCGAACCCTTCGATCCTTCTCCGTCAACCGACACCATTCATGGCTTGCGTATTCGCTAGCACAGACCCACGGTGTCTGCAAGGATCCTCGCGGCCCCCATTTGCAGCTTTTGAGATTAGCTGCCACCAGCAACAAAGCAGTCGAGCAAACCTCGTGCCACAGACACCACGGCAAGCGGCGGATCGCCGTACTAGAGAGCATGGTTCGCAGCATGTCTGCTCCCATCCTCCCCCAACTCAGACCACGCTGATGCGGGTGTCCATCGCTCAGGCACGTTTCGATAAACTTCCTGGAACCCCACTTGCCTTTCTGGTGACAGACGGAAATCAGCAATCTGATCCCTGCTAGGCGAATCTCCGAGCAGGACAAGGCTGTCTCTGCCCCTCAACACCACGACCCCTCACTCACGCTACATATAGTTACTTTGACAGATCGCACGATCGAGTCGAGCACACCATCAAACGAAATTTTCACGCCACCTGCCATTGGTCTCGCTACGCATTCTCGCAGCCTAGACGCAACCGTTACCGCTAAGTGTCACTTCCTCGACTGCCGTTCCATGCAGTGCGACTGCACTGGCATGCTTCGGCTTTGTTCGATCTTCACCGCTAGATCACTGCCCAGCGCAACAGCCCCGTGGGGTTCGACACTCCGACTGACAATCTGCGCATGTCATTGGAGGTGGCAAATGCAATGCAGCCTCATAATTGACAGGGAACAACTCGTCACAGTGCATCGCATATCCACAGCTGCAGCGCGGCGCAAGTCGTAACGTTCTGTCTGCTCACTTTCACGAGCGCGTCTCCAGATTGCCCGAGTCGCGAATCTGAGACACTGCAGTGCTCAATTGATTCCTGACGAGCAACGATGTTCGCCCAAGTGGCGGTGAAGCCTTATAGCCTTGCTCGCACTGACATCCAACCTCCTAGCATAAGAGTCCGCTTTCTCACCAGCCTCTTGGGACATTCCTACACGAAATGATCTTCACATGCCTAACGCTCACATCCTTTTTGGCACTTAGTATTGCCTGCTACCGCCAAAGTGCCGGTTTCCCTGCCTTCCCATCCAAGATTGACATCATCGTGCATTACCGTCCTTACACGTCTTGAGACGCCCCACTTAGTCTACACGTAGCTTTCGGTCAAGCTTTCAGAGGCTCCACACATGGTCGCTGCTGGCCGGCATCTCACAACACCCGCTCATGTTGGAGAAAAGGCTGAGCTCGAAGTCAGAGTAGATGGTATACCGCAACTGAACGTCGCCCATGTGGCAACTTCAGAGGATGAAAACCTCAGCAGAGAATTGTCTAGCCAGATTTTGAACTTCCACTCCAAGCTTAACACGTGATTCGCGAGGTATCATGATATTGGTAGATATCTTTCATTTTTCAATCTTTCGCATCTCGATGGGATGAATACAACCTCACATCCATCACACCCCAAACGACAATCCCAAGACAGCAGCTTGAGCACGCGTATCTACCACTCCACCCTCAAGACCTCCATCCCCACACCACAAACCAGCACCCTCGCACTCCCACCGTCAGAAGAAAGGACAGCCATGCTGGATACATCTGCGACGCTGGTCTTGCACCTACATAGCCGCCGGACGCTCACGGCGTCGTTGGATGCAGATGCGGGTGGGGAGGGATTGTTTATGGTGACAAGCCATAGCCGCACCCACTCATCGTTACCGGCTGTGAGAACGAAGATCTCTTCCTCCTGGTCTCGGTCCCTTTGGAGTCGGTTCTTATGGGCGGGAGGAGGTGAGCCGTGGGTGAACATCGCACACGCGGTCACGGCGCTGGCGTGCGCGCGGGGGAGTAGCACCGGCGGTCGGGCGTAGTTGACTTCTCTACTACCACTCTCCGTTCCAGTCTCCGTCTTGCGATCCGAAGTCGAATCGGGACGAGCGAGAACAAACCCAAGGCCTCCATCATCGCCGCCAGAAACAAGTAAAACACCGCGAGAAGTGGAATAAGTCGCCATGCTCGAAGCGTTGTTTTTGTGCACACGGAGTCGCGCTTCCCACCTCAGCTCTGCTGGTCCTTGCTCTTGCTCTAACGATTCCGGTGCTGATGACACGCCAGTCACCGGCCAGAACACAACATGCCCATCTGTACCCGCCGTGACAAGAAGCGAGCGCGAAAGGAGGAACGTTTGTGACAGGCAGGATGTCGCGTATATACCTGCCGCGAGGGGGCGCCAGCGGGGCGTCAGCGCGGGAAAGTATTCGTACATCTATTTCGTTAACATACACCATACAGACAATGTAGTATGGATCAGGAACTTACCTTCACGCTGGAGTCCGAGAACACGAGAGCAATGGTATACGAATTCTCATCGTGCCGCACAAGATCGAAGGACAGGATCCGCAGATCCTGCTCCTCGCTCTCAGGGGCGTAGACGTGCTCGCACACGATGCCGATATCCATGGAGGTGGAGCCGGTGCCGGGCAGACAGCGGACGCGCCATATGTAGAACTCCTCGCTGCCGGCGCTGCTGAACAGGTACTCGCCATCGGAGGACCACTGCAGGTGCTGGATGCCCGTGGTGTGCTTGCGGAGTGTGCGTTTGCAGACCAGTTCGCCGGCTTCGTAGGTCGAGATCTTGATGTCGGTGTCTTCTGCGCCGGTGGCGATCAGAGTCCTGGTGCCGGAGCTTGTCAAGATGGGCGGGGAGATGGCAACGGCTTTGATTTCGCGACCGTGGCTACCGGAGCGAAGGACGGAATGGTTCGAGCCGAATTGGCTGCATATGTGTAAGCTGGATGTTCGAGTCCAGACGAGAGATCCGCCTAGGGGCAAGGAGTCGCGGTTTGGTTGGAACGCCCAGCTTCGGTGCGCGCCGCCTGTCTCAATACCCATGACTTCTTCTTCGGCAGTGACGTCGTAGAGAACCCACTTCTTGCTGGAGAAGCCATGCACCAACAAGCGGTTTCGCCAGGTGTATAGACCTTCAATGTTAGGTCCGATCGGTAAGGTCAGATTGTGGATCAGGGTGGTGGTGTTTCTGGAGAAATCGACAGCGTGGACAGCTAGACAGCCGTCGCGACCGACCGAGTATAAGTGTCCAGTTGAAGCATTTTCTGGTGAGGCGCAGAACATCAACCCAGTGACCGTTTCATCTCCATGGACCTTGTCGATAATCCTGAAGAGAGAAGCTTCTGCTCCTGGAGTATTCCGCGGGACATTATACAAAGCTATAGATCCACGGCGATAGCCTACAAGAAGTGTCGCCGATCCTGACCCTGCGTCCACGAGTGACATACTGGTTATAGTCGACCCTGTCAGAATCTCCGAGACGGGTACAGAAATTGTTTGCGAGCTTAGCTGCGTCGGATCCGATGAGATATCGACAAAGAGCAGCTGCGAGTGCTTCTGACCAACCAATGTGATCAAGAGCGCAAGCTGCTTCTGTCCTCCAGAAAAGCGTGTATTTGTAGCAAACAAAGCCCCAACCTTTCCGGTGACAGCATAGATCTTTCTCAAGCTTGAGTCGCATGCAGAGTACATGTAAATGCTGCCCTTCGTGCCTGCCAGGAACGCGATTTCGTGGGCGGCATTGCCAGTACAAGTCGAGTAACCTGATAGGTCTTCGAGCTGATCGATGAGGGTTGAGTTCGTGAGACTACTGTTGAGCTTGGATTGCGATGGTGGACGGAATGATTCGACCAAGACTTTACCGGTATTGGTGGTCAGTAGAAACGTCTTGTCGGAGATGAAGCAGTAGCTTCTGATCGAGTCGCCCTTCTTGGGGCCTTTGGTAGAGTTCAGAATATTCCCAAGTGTGATCGAGGGTTCCGCCATATGGATCAGGTCTTGCAGAGTATACTCTGCGACCGAGATACCTTGGTCGGCAACGTGCTGGCCCGCGCCCACAAGTGGGTATGTCGCAAGTTTGCTATCAGCAGCACCAGATGCGATGCCAATGGAATTGGTGTTTGAACGGTATGCAGCGATTGACCATATGTTCTTACCATTATGATAAGCGGAGCAGTCTGTTTGCTGTAAGGTGTATGGCAGACCGTTCCCTTTTCCGGTGCTGGCTACAAGCTTCCATGTCCGCGAGGTAGCATCCTCACCGGCAGAGAGAAGACTCAACGCCCCGTCGCAGGGCGAATACTCCAAGAACCGAGTTCTCCATACTCGTGACGTATGACCCCACCCGATCGCAAGACAGTTCGATGTCTCAGGCTTCTCGTCAGCGGCTGCAACACTGAAGCCGGTATGGCGTGTTCGCTGTGCATCCGATCCAAGGTCTCCTTCCTGTCCGTTGGCGTTGGCGTCTACATCGGAGACATCCCAGAGACGGATCGTTCGATCGTCACTGCAGGAAGCAATGACTCGCTTTAGATTCCCGCAGCATCTGCGCTGTAGCTCTTGTGAGATTCGAACGTCAAATATCGAACCTTCATGGCCAAGGAAAACCTGGTGGATCTGCGAGTGTGCTTCGCCTTGATTTGACTTAGCCCATGACCAATACATGATCTCGCCAAATGCTGTGCCGGCAGCAACGAGTATACAATTGGGGGACTCCCAAAGGAGATGAGCAGAGTACAGAACAGACCGTGAGCTTGCCGTCAGCTCGGACATGGTGACGTTCAAGGAACTGTTCTGTTCGTTAGTACACACATTCCTGATTCAAGAACAACGTCGAAGACAAGACCATGTGACGTACTCTGAGCGGGATTCTGTGCTGTTTCGATACAGTATGGTGATCTCAAGGAGAGCATTGTGAGCTGTGACAGCAGCACAAATGCCTTGATTGTACACGTCCTCATCGTCTAGACTGTTCATGCGAGGTGCAAGATCGAGAATCCAGTCGGGAGCTTTCACTACGTTGGATAAACACAGAGACAGAGGCTCAGTCCCAGGGCCATCTATTGAAGCATTGAGTCGGAGGGCTCGGACGAGACGTCCGCCCCAAATGACGAGCTTGGCCACATTGCCTATCTCTTCAGCATGGACCGATATGCCATGAACGGCCTGTGCTTTAAAGACGCGTTGGGACGCGATGAACTTCGATGTCCTAGCGTGGTAAAATCGCAAACATGGCCCTTCTGCTGCGATCAGGAGCGCGCCGCAGGATGCCAAAGCGGTCACCGGTACACGAGTGCATTCGTGCTGAGCCGGTCAGCGGTACTCTTCTGAATGAGTCGCCCAAGACTCACGTGAAGTGTGGGTGACATTGGCGAGCAACGCTATCAGGGAGAGGTGGTGGAATTTTGGTGTTCAGTCAGCCCCGCACCTGCATCTGCCCGAAATGTGGCGCGGGGCGCAATGACGAAGCTTCGAACTTTTGACACGAAATTTACTTTACCCACGGTACACTGTGCCCGCCTTACCAAAACGTCTGACGCCCTCACAATACCCTCGCGAACCCTACGAGCCACCGCATACCAATCGCATCCACCAACATGTCTCTCGGCCAGCCCGGCGTACCGCTCGATGCAGAGCATGCGGACAACTTCGAGGACATCGAGAAGCAGTTCGCGGTAAAGGGTGGGCAAGCACGCACAGTTGAACGGGATGCATACTGACGGCGCGCAGTCGTCCAGCACATGGAGACATACTGGAACATCCTCGAGAAGGTCAAGGGCTCGACGCTGCGCCTCACCAAGATCGACGACGAGATCTACGAGCACTTCCAGAAGGACTTCCCCGACTGGGACGCGACGGCCACCATCAACGAGGACGAGATGAAGAGCAAGGCCGGCAAGGAGAAGTGGCGCAACTTCATCAACGTGTACGAGAAGAAGATCGAGGACTTCAACTTCGGCGCCATGGTCCGCGCCAGCCCGAAGACCGACTACACGCAGGAGGGCACCATCTTCGCCGTGCGCATGCAGTTCTACGCCATCGAGATCGCCCGGTAAGTCGGCCTTGTAGAAACGCTTGAGACGCGAGAAGCATGCAGAGCTGACGGGCGCAGCAACCGCCAGGGCCTCAACGACTGGGTCTACGAGCAGGCGCACCAGGGCAAATAGACAATGCCGCGGGTCCGACATGACCTGACCTCCCCGCAAGCCATACAAAGGGTGCACTGCGTCCTGCATTGTCGGCTGCGGACCGCATCTCGTCCGTTTTGATATACCGGTCACGCCGTATGCATCGAGCCGCCACCACATACAGACGACCGTATCCCGTAATCGTTCTCGCCCGCTCGCCCGGACCGCCGTGTCCCTGTCCGGCCTTGTCGATCAAAGGAAGCAGTAGATAGTGGTGCTGGTGTTTGTGCTGAGGAGCTCGCATATGTCGCTTGTCCTCCAGCACAGCTGCTGCACCGGATGACATCTAACGAATTCACGTAAATATTGGTTTCCTTGCACAACTGTTCTCCGACCTCGTTTCGATGCAGCATTCTCGATACTACCACGCAGAGTGCTGTGCGGGGACCATGATGAGGCTGCATCCATTGGTGGTCCAGCTGCGAGAACAATAGCAAGGTCGGACAAAGTGACAGACGCACTCAACCCTTCGAGATCCCCAATGCGCTGGCTAAGCATGCGCAGGGCTGTGCTATGCCAAAAATGGTAATTCCTTGTCTTCACTTACTGTTCTAATTGCATCACCTCGCCCTCACTGTTTACTCCAGGTCTGACCCTCTACGCTCGTTCCACAAACCCCACGTCCCCACCACCCACCATGGCGACGCCTGCACCATCCGATCATTCTGGAAAAGACGAGAAAGTCACCACACAAGCCGACGATGAACAACAGTATGCTGCGCAGGTCGGGTGGAAGGCCCTCTTTGGATTCACGACCACCAGTCACATCGCGGTGCTGATCAGCGCACTCGCAAGTGCAGCAGCGGCTGCGGCCACACTGCCCATCTTCTCCATCATGTATGGGCGCATCTTTGGCGCATATTCAGACTACGGTGCTGGCAAGACTAATGGCGACGAACTGCTGAGCGAAATAACGCGGCTCTGCGTGATCATGACAGGCATCGCTGCCGCGAGCTGGGTCCTCAACAGTGTCTTCTTTTTCCTCTTTCTATTGTTCGGCGAGTTACAAGCGAAGAGCGCTAGGACTAGGATCTTCGACGTGCTCATCCGGAAGGACATAACATGGTACGACATGCGTGAAGGTGGCATCGCTGCGTTTCTCCCGACTATCCAGATGTGAGTATAGCCGCATTGTAACTCATCCATCCAGAGCTAACCTATCTCCAGGCAGATCCGCGATCTGCAACTCTCAGTCTCAGCGCCACTCGGTGAAGGGTTACAGTGCGTGATTGCAGCGATCATAGCAATATGCGTCGCCTTCTACTTCTCTTGGAGTCTAACTCTTGTTGTGATCTGCACAGTACCTGTCATCTACCTTGCGGAAGCCTACCTGTCGAAGCGGCTCGATGCACGAACAAATGAGCAAGCTACCCAGCTTCAAACGGCGTTGAAGTACATCACCAATGCCATCCAGACTATCGAGACGGTCAAATGCTATAACGGTCAAAACTATGAGCTTCAGGCATTCACGAAGACTACCTCGCTCGCAGCAACCTTATACAAGCGCGTGGCGAATCTGCGATCCATGCAGATCGGCTTAATACAGTTTTTCACCTTCACGGTCTTTGTCCAAGGCTTCGCTTACGGATCCTACTTGATCAGAACTGAAAAGCTCGACATCAGCAGCGTGATCACTACATTCTGGGCAGCTTTGCTGGCAATAGGAGGTATCACCGGGTTCCTGCCGCAGTTCATCGTGATGCAGAAGGGCAAAGTCTCTGGCTCGCGACTTCGAGCGATGATGGAGCAGATGTCCGGAGACGACGCGTCACACGAGCGGCAGGGAGAACTCAAGCCTACAAGATGCCCGGGCGATATCGAGTTTAGACATGTAAGTCATCATGACATTACTTGGCTCCGAACTTCCGCTGACAGATTAGGTTACGTTTTCTTATCCTACCCGAACAAACGAGATCGCTCTTCAAGACGCTACGATCTTCTTTCCAGCAGGAGAGACTACTTTCGTCATCGGCAAGAGTGGCTCGGGGAAGAGTACGCTCGGACAACTGCTGGTTCGATTTTACCAGCCGACTTCAGGTCAGATCTTCCTAGATCATGTACCACTTAACGAAGTGGACGTCCACTGGCTGCGCGAAAATATCACGCTTGTAGAACAGCATAGCGTCCTGTTCGACGACACTCTTCGGAACAACATTGCGCTGGGCGACCAGAACGGGACCGTGACGATTGAAAACATCAAGAATGCGATCAGCTTTACCATGCTAGAGCCTGTCGTGGAAGGTCTACCAGCGGGTCTAGAAACCCACCTCGGTGCCAAGGGCAGCTCTCTCAGCGGAGGCCAGAGACAGAGAATGGTACTGGCGCGTGCTCGGATACGTGACACCCCGGTGTTAATCTTGGACGAGTCGACCAGTGCTCTCGACTTTGTCACTCGGGCCTTGGTCCTCCACGGCATACGGGAATGGCGACAAGGCAAAACGACCGTCATCATCACGCATGACATCACACAGATCCAGTCCGACGACTTTGTCTACCTGCTGGACAAGTCCGAAATCCTACAAGAGGGCTATCGTAGAGACCTGGAGGTCGAAGCCGGCATGTTCCAAGCGTTCCTTGCGTCGCCCGAAGCGAAGAAGGTCGACACAAATGACGAGTACGAGTCGGAAGAGGAGCTTGAGGATGGTGAAGAAGATGAGTTCATGTCGCTGTACCGCGATTCCTGGGTGCCTCCACCGACCAAACGCCCACTGTCGGCTGTCTTGTTCGGACAATCCGTGTTGTCATCTTTCCAGACTGACACACGTTCGCCGCCTATAGAGTTCACCACCACTATCACCAGTCGAGCAGACAAGCGATGGTCAAGGGCAAATTATGAGGAGAGCGATGCTCGGGAGGAAGAAGACATATTTCCTCCTGCGGACGAAGCGCAGCTCAGACCTCCTCCAGAACCGATGTCACCGATTATGAATACTTTCAATACCGCACGCACATCTCGAACCCTCTTCAATGATCCCATCTCCAGAACATACTCCATGAGGGAGAAGGACTACGACAGACCACTCTCCCGAGCGTCATCACGACCGATGTCCAGCCACTCAGCTTGGCCAAAACGACTGTCTATCGTGGTGGACCGCACCTCGTATTACCCTCAGCCCGCAAAGCGATCGAGACGGAAGCAGCTTCGGTCCAAACTGAGTCGCGAGAGATTTGCGAACACACCACCGCCTCCCGCGGACTCGCTATCCATCACCCACATCCTGAAGACGGTGTGGCCGGTTGTCGATTGGAAATCACGTCTCACTCTCTGGATGGCCATGCTGGCGACACTGGTCCATGCCGCCACAACGCCGATATTTGCGTGGGTGTTTTCTCAGCTTCTCTCCACATTCTACGCCGTCGAAGACACTAAATCAGAGGCGCTTCGGTGTATTCTGATCATCCTGGGCCTTGCCGTCGTAGATGGTCTTGCCGAGTACGTCATGTTCTACCTGTACGATTGCGTCGCGCAGTCCTGGACCCAAACGCTCAAGACTGAGGCCATGCGGCGCATACTGGCACAGCCTCGCGATTTCTTCGACAAGGAAGAGAACAGCATAGCACGGCTGGCCGAGACCTTGGACCACTTCGCCGAGGAAGCTCGAAATCTTCCCGGACGTTTCACGGGCATCTTTGTCGCCATGTTTCTCGTGTTGGTCATATCCATGATCTGGAGCTTGGCCATATCATGGAAGATAACACTGGTTGCTCTTGCGTCAGGACCTATCCTCTACGCGATCACCACTGCGTACAATCTGATCAGCAGCCACTGGGAAAACCTCGCGAACGAAGCCGCTGACAATTTTGGCCACGTGCTCCACGAAACCTTCGTCAACATCCGTACAATACGGTGTCTCAATCTGGAGTCCCACTTCCACAAGAAATACTCAGCCGCAACCACGACCGCCGTCAACATCGGCGTCAAGCGCGCCATATACTCCGGTTCCATCTTCGGCCTGCTAAACTCCTCCGCGTTCTTCGTCACAATCGCGCTCTTCTGGTTTGGCGCGTGGCTGATTGCTTCGGGCTCGCACACGGTGCTGCGCGTGACAGAAACATTCATGATCTTGATGCTCTCCATCAACGACGTGAGCAAAATGAGTCAATACATGACCCAAGTCAACATCTCGCGGGTCGCAGGGGCGCGGCTGCTGCGTCTCGCGCGTCTCCCGACAGTCTCGCACGAAGACAGCGGGACCCTCAAACTCGATCGGACAGGCGACATCGTCTTCAAAGACGTTTCCTTCACCTACCCCTCCCGACCCTCCGTACAAGTTCTGCACAACACTTCTTTTTCCATTCCAAGCGGCCGCTGCACCGCAATCGTCGGCGCAAGCGGCAGCGGGAAATCAACCATCGCATCCCTCCTCCTTCGTCTTTACCCCACCACCTCCCCCTCCTCCCTCTTCCAAAGCAACAAGGATATTTTCCTCGCCAACCGCGCCCTCAGAAACCTCGACACCCACGCGCTGCGCTCCCGCATCGCCCTCGTCTCCCAAACACCCATTCTCTTCCCCGGCTCCATCGCTAGTAATATCGCGTACGGCCTCAGTCCGTCCTCTCCACAAACCTCCTTAGAGAGCATACGAAGAGCGGCGCACGCAGCGGGGGTTGCCGAGTTCATCGACAGCCTGCCTGCAGGGTACAGCACTATTGTCGGACCTGGCGGGACGACGCTGAGCGGGGGCCAGAGCCAGAGGATTGCTATTGCGCGCGCGTTGGTGAGGGAGCCGGACGTGCTTGTGCTGGATGAGGCGACGAGTGCGTTGGATGTTGTTGCGGCAAACCAAATCCGAGATACGGTCGCACGGTTGGTGAGTAATGAGGAGGAGGACGACGAAAGCAATTACCGTGGAACAGATGGAGGAGATAAACTCGATGTGAGTATTGATAGGAGTCCTGGGTGGATGAGAGCGAGAGGCAGAGCGAAGAAGGGCAAGGAGAAGAAGAAGCAGATGACGGTGGTTATCATCACGCATGCACGCGAGATGATGAGTGTTGCGAGTCACGTTGTTGTGCTGGATAAGGGACGGGTGGTTGAGGAGGGTGGGTATGGGGAGTTGAAACGGAAGAGGGGCGGTGGGTTTGCGAGGATGTTGAGGGGTGAGGCGGTCGAGTAAAGTGGATGAGCTGTGCTATGTATGTGTGTTGTAGATCTATTGGTATTGGATTTCTGGAGTCGTAGACTTTATGATGCATTTCCATTCTCGTCGTACACATAAGCATCTCCTTCCCTTCCTATTACACTTTCCCCTTTCATCCATCACCGTGTCTTCTTAGCCACCACACCGTGGGGCGTTTTGTCTCCTCGCGTCCTTGTATCGTAAATAACAACACCCAAGATCCCCACATTCACAACAAAGAACACGATGCTCGCGACCCACAACCCGGGCACAAACGTTGAGTGCCCGTTGAACTCGAGCTGGAACCCTTGCTGCAGCCACGCGGCCTGCCCCACGATCCAAGCCGCTAGCGCGGCGAAGCCAACAGAGGAAGATCGAAGAAGGATGGAGTCAGGCAAGTAGTACGGGAGAAACATCATATACCACAGGAAATACTGCAAGCCAATCAGCGGATTGAAAACAAGGTCTCGATGCTGGAACTTACCTGACTTGTGCAGACCTTGTTGAACGCCACGAAAGCAAAGGTCTGCGCTAACATTGTAGATGGCAGATCTTTCTTTGCAAGTGCCAGAGGGATCATGACCGCGCTGAGTAGCAGCTGGGGAAGGAAAGCGAGGCGCTCCAGTTCGAACGTGCTTTGGCTGCCTCCTGGCGAGGAGTTGAGGTACAACAGAGTGTTGTAGGGCGAGAAGTTGTGGCGGTGGTCGATCCGAGCCAGGTGGTAGAAGTAGCTGTGCTCGAGGAACGGCAAGCCGTACATCTGGTACATGACCGCATTGAGCAATGCGAATGTGACGATGCTGGCTGCAGCGAGGGTGACGCGCTGAGGGGTGATGAAGGCGCGCAGCTGGTCGACCACCGATGCTTCGGCACTGCGATTCACTCGACGTCCGATCCGAGTCGAGTCGAGCCACCACACGATCGACGCAGCATAGATGAATGGGTAGATCTTGAAGTGCACCGCGAACCCTAGCAGCATACCCGCGGCCATCACTCTGCGCTTCAACACCGCCCACAGCAGTGCAGTCACAAACACGCCCAACAAGCCTTCCGAGCTCCCTCTCGTACTAATCGTCGCAACCATAGGGTTCAGCAGCCAGATACTCGCATACCTCAACGCCCTCTCTTTCCCCATACCCCTGAACTCTCTCAAAATGCGGTACATCATCCACCCGGCGATAACATCGCCGATCGCAAACAGCAGCTTGCCTGAGTTGAACCAGAATGTGCCAGGCCAGGTGGTCGGATACAGCATCCAGGCGAGCAGGGGCGTGTATCTGTAGGTGTCGCGAGCATACGGAGATTGACCTTGGGCAATGAAGCGCGCCGCATCGGTGAAGACGAAGTAGTCGATGTCTGTGTATTTCATTGGCGAGTTTGCATCTTGCCAGAGTCCGTAGAGGAGGAATGCTACGCGCAGCAGGGACGCGGTGGTGAAGACTAATAGGGGACTTGAGAAGAAAGTTGACAGCGCCATTGTGGCAGAGGTGCTGCCGCTGCGGAACAACAACGAAACCCAGAGAAACGAAATGCTATGCTGGTGCCAGAATCAGGTGTATGTAATGAGAGATGTCGGGTTGATGCAACAGATTGAATGTAGGAGAAGCAACCGCAGCCGACCACCCATTCCCAATCAAGCTAGTACCCACGTGCCCTCGCGCTGCACCGTTTGCACATCGTCGTCATAGCCTATTGTTTCGCGTCAACGAGTCCAGTGCTTCAATGAACCAGAACAAACGCAAGAGAGACGACACCATGGCGGACTCCGGTACCACGCCTACAGGTCCGTTCATCGCCATGTTCGAAGGGTTTCGTGCAGACCTCGACGCACACCACGACCGACGTGAGCGCATCATAAAAGCGTCCCGCGACATCACCGCGTCGAGCAAGAAGATGTAACTTCCGTTTCCTCACATCCTCCTCTATCTCTCCATATAAGCTGCATGCAAATTGGAAAGCTAACGTACATCAGCATCTTCACCTTACAACGGTTTGCCTCTCCCACCCAAACATCTACTCATACTCACGAATTATACTAATCCAAACAAGAGTTCGCAGCGTGAGCCAGCCGCTGCCGCCTTTTGTGCACAAAGCCAACGCGCAGTACTGGGACACTATTGCTGAGCGCTACGCGGGCATCGCGGCGGACCTGCAAGCGCTGAACGCGCACCGGTATCCGCAGATCACAGGCGGGAATCAGGAGTTCATTGAGGCGCTGTCTTTCCAGCACTATCTCGAGCACCAGAGTCTGATTTCGTATGAGGAGGCGAAGGAGAAGATTAGGGAGTTGAGTCAACCGAAAGTCGAAGGCTCAAAGGACCTGGGTCCAACTAAGCTTGAGGATGAAGGAGGGGCAGAAGAGAAGATCCAACAAGGCAACGAGATGGCTTTCCTGGCGGGAGAGTCACCAGTCGTCCCGCTAACGCCCGAGGATTATATCCTGGGCATCTGCGATATGACGGGCGAACTCATGCGGTTCAGTGTCACGTCCATGGCGACGAACGGGAAGCTGCCCGCTGGCCGCGCGAAAGCCACACCAGTGTCGAAATCGCCTGCTGGAGATGACCACATGGAGATTGACAGCGTGCCCTCAGGAGCGCCTTCTACAGCACCCTCAAGTCAGTCGAGAACAGTCCTGGACGATCTGCGAGCGATACGCACGCAGCTCGAGATGTTCGAGGCGCCATACGGACCCAAGTGGGTCAGCGAGTTGGAGACGAAGAAGATGCCTGTGCTGAGGGAGTGTGTGGATAAGGTGGAGAAGGCGCTGTACGGGCTGACGGTTCGGGGGAGCGAGAGGCCGAAGGGGTGGATGCCGGACGTCAGCAGCGATCGGAGAGCGGAGGTGGAAAGCTATTAAAGAGAGACAGCGTGATAGTTGGGAGTTTGCAGAGTCACGAGCTCCTGGCCTATGGAGTCACTGCTCGCAGATGAGCTGGGCTAGAAAGTAACGTAACGAGGTCTCACGAACAGGAGGAGAGAGATGATTGTGACCTTGACGACGCTCAAGGCGTACAATTGTCATTCATATACAGAAAGGCTTGCAGAAACGCTATCATAGCCCATAAGAACATAATTCGTTCGATGCAACGATCGTCAGTACCACCCGCCGTCTTGTTGGTATCCATCATCATCTCTAAATTCCACATACATGCTTCGAGCACCTGAAGCTGCTTCATTCCCTGCCTTCTCGTGGTGTGTCCGCGCCCACAGTCCTCAGCTTTGACCAGGCTCCTCCCTACAGCCCCAATGACCAGCCATCATGGTGCATGAAGGCCACCGTCCTGAGAGCAGTGTTGCTGGAATGGGTCGCGCACTTAGTGGGTCTCGTCGCGGATGAGAGCAACGATCATGCTGTAGAGATAGAAGAAGAACATCAGCAGGTGGAAACCCAGCTTGATGAACGATTCCTGGCGATTGTCAGCACGTTGCACCTTGCATAGATGAGGATTGTTCCAAGCGCACCTTCTTATGAACGTTCAGCTTCCTGAAAATCTCTGTCGCATCGAGCAAGTGGTTCTTCTCAAAGATCCTGCCGCTGTTAGCCCGTCACCCTTCACAGCAAGATGGAGCCACATACTTCTTTCCGTTCCAAGCCAGGAGGGGCAGGTTGAGTATAAGCGCGACCCAGTACCCATTGATAAGGAACAGGAAGGTCAGGAAAGCGTGAACGGCGGCCTCGGGGATGATGTAGGTGTTAAGGCGGTTGCAGAGATCGATAGGGTTGATGTAGTCACTGGCGCAAAATTAGCATGTACTTGCATCTGGGCGCGTTTGGCGAACTCGAGCTTTGTGAGGCTGTGTCGAGCCGCGGCGCCTGAAGAGTAAGGATGCACTCACCATTCCAGATCGCTGTACATAATGGTGAAGAAGACCTGCAGGAACAGGTTGACGGCGTTTATCAACACCGCCAGAAGGTACAACCATGCTTCGCCAGTCATTGTGAGGGCTTCGTGTGCTGCGTGGCACAAAGATCGGTAGGATAGGGTTCGATGGGAGCTGGCGGTACAGCCTGAGGATTGCGCGGCGGTGCGATTGCGAGCGAGGTGTGTGGTTGTGGAGCGGATGCGGTCGTGTGTTTGCTTGCGGGCTAGACGCGGTGAGCTAGGCTCGTGCGCGAGTGGGGTGGTGGGAAAGCTGGAGGTTGAGATGACGTAGCACGCAACAGCTGTCACTTCGAGGTCTTGGACACAACAAGATGCAGTGAGGGTCTGTAGGAGGTAGTCAAGCTGTCAGCAAGCAGGCAGCGATAGTCTCTGGATGACGTTGGCAGAATAGGTGCTCTCTTGCCATGCCCTGGTTGAGGTCAAGGCGTGCTCGCTTACACCGCTGTGCGTCTCTAGCGGCGAGCCAACCCCAAACAAGGCGGACGCTCATGTGAAAGTCACGATGCATGGCGAGCTAGGAGAGGTTCGGTCTCGATGACAGAGTTAACATAGTCAATCCGGCTAGTAAAGATAACAAGAATGCAGCTTGGATATGAATCACAGGACCGTCGCAGATTGACGTGTATGAATTTCTGTAGACTCTTGAGAGCCATACTGTAGGCCTTGTAACTGCCTTGCATGTATCCGCCTCCTCTCTGCGTGGGACGGAGTACATGGATTCATGACCGCGAGCGCGTCCGGCCTCATACGCTCGTCGACCGCCACTGACGGCAGCATGAGCGCCTGATCCTTCCTCCTAGTTGGCACCGAGCCACCGTGTCCTTATACAAACACTAAGCGACACTTGGAACTGCTGGAAATGGGCCTATCAAGCAGGCTGCTGTCAATCCAATCATGCTGCTGCAGTGGCCTCACCATTCGCTGGAGCTACCCTTGGGACGGGGCCACCGGGAGAGTTGGGCAGCCTGGCGGTCAAAACCTCAACACCATCTTCAGTGACAAGCAGAGTGTGTTCTAACTCGGTATTAGCGCATGTAGCCAAAAACTTCACGATAACCTCACCAAATTGGGCAGTCAAGGAACCGTCCTGGGTGGTGCTAGTCCAGTCATCTGGCCAGGTCTTGTCCCTGTATGATCCAATGCTGATCATAGGCTCGATCGTGAAGCACATGCCGGGCTTTGCTTGCCCAATGGCCTTGTTCTTTGCATAGTGGGGAACGTTAGGAGCGCAGTGGAAGAGCTGGTTGATGCCGTGGCCGCAGTATGTCCTGATGACACCGCAGTTTTGGCTCTTGGCGTGCTTCTCGATGACATTGCCGTACTCGCGGAAGAGGGTGCCAGGCTTAACGAGCTCAATTGCCTGGTCTAGACACTCACGTGCGGTCTCTGTCACGCGCACTGCATCTGGATTTGCTAGTGCCTTGTCGCCGATGTAGTATGTCTCGTTCAGGTCTCCGTGGAAGCCGCCGTGATACAGAGTAACGTCGATGTTGAGGATATCGCCGTCCTTGAGGACTCGCTGATCGGGAATACCGTGGCAGATGACTTCGTTGACCGATGTGCATACTGACTTGGGGAAATGGCAGTAGTTGAGGGGAGAGGGGTATGACTGTTTGATGTTAGCTAGGGGTGCTTGCACTAGAGGAGTATCCCTTACATCGCGCTCCATGCAAGCATTGTGGACGATCTCGTCAATGTAGTCGGTTGTTACACCAGGCTTCGCCGCTGCAGCCGCAATATCCAGAACCTCGCGCGCCAGTCGGCACACCTTCCGCATACCATCTTGCTCCTCCTTGGTGAGGATTGCGATCTTGTTCCTGTTCACAAAGACCTGCTCCGAGCGCGGGATGCCGTCCTTCGAGTAGTCCGGGAGCTTGACACCCTTCTTCACTTCGCGCTTCGGCGAGAGCGGGTATACGGGTCGCAGAGTGCCGGTGTAGGGGAAGGCGGGGAATGGGTTGAAGTGCCCGGTCGCTGGATCCGGTTTAGAAACTACTTTGGGCGTGAAGATGTTGGAGAGAATACCGTTCTGCGACTTGTGCTGTTTCTTGTGCTCGGCCTATGGTTATGTCAGAGCCTTGTCGCGAACAAGAAACGTACTGCGAGGTCGTACCCAGTTGCGCTTGAAGCAGTCTTGCGAGCAGAAGTAGCTCTCCTTGCCCATCTTCTGGCAGTTTGGACATTGCAGCGAGCCCGCGTCGTTTTCGCAGTCTGCGCCGCTGCACTTGCGCGGGGCGTCGGCGGCCATTGTTGTGCAGGATTTGGCTGGGCAAAGATCTGGTGAGGTAGCCTCTTAAACTTTGGTCGCGACTCAAAGGCGAAAGGAATTATATAGCATACCCCAAGAACGCAGACAGCAAAAGCACAAAACTTTTGGACTCCGTAAACTGACGACGGCGTACGGCGTTCAGAATTCGGGCACGGACTTCAATTCACGAATAGACCAGGGTCTAGCTATGACACCTGCCGATCGTCCGACGCTGACTAACTGCCCGTGTCAAACGTTGGAAATGCTCTAACCCACCGCGGCCGGAAGATGATACTTGCACGGGCATGTCGCCGCCAGAATTTCCAGTTCTTCCTTTGCCTTCCCTGTATATATTCGCAGCACTGCAGCATTCAGCCTTCGTAGCGTAGTAACAACAATGTTCACCTGAATCTAGATCTCTTACAATTTCCATTACGCCGACTACATCGTTCGCCTATCCGCCTATCCGGTTGAGTGAAGACTCACACGACCACAAATTTCTGACAACAACCAACATCCACCATGAAGACTGTGGTGGTTGGAGCTGGCCCCGTTGGTGCCCTCGCCGCTCTCTATGCTGCCGTCCGAGGACATGATGTGGAAATCTACGAACTGAGACCAGGTTTGTCTGATTGGTCGAAGTACTGGCATCGATTAACCTCGTCCGTGCAGACATCCGGGATCCTTCGACAGCACCAAACAATACCAAATCCATCAATTTAGCTCTCTCTGAACGCGGCATCAATTCCCTGCGGCAAACTGGGCTCTCAGATCTTGCAGATGCAGTGCTCGCGAACACGGTGCCCATGCATGGTCGTATGATTCATGTCAGAAAGCATGGAGAGTACGTGCGTGAAGTACAGCAGTACGATGCACACGGTCGCGTAAGACTCTCCTTGACGTAAACCATACCCCTTGCTGAACGTTGGCAGGATCTGCTGGCCATGGACCGGACTGTACTGAACAGAGCTTTGATCGACCATCTGGATGGCATGCCCAATGTCAAGTTCTTCTTCAAGCATAAATTGATTGGCGTGGACTTCAAGAAGAACTCGGCATGGTTCGAAGACCGCTCAGACAAAAAGGACCTGTTGACTCAAGGCCCCGAATTCAAGCTGAGCTTCGACCTGCTCATTGGCGCCGACGGAGCGCACTCAGCAGTCCGCAACCACCTGATGAAAGTCGTCCCTATGACCTACCAGCAAGAATACATCGACAAGCTCTGGTGCCAATTCGGCGTCCCGGCCTCGCCAGAGGGCGACTTCCGCATCCCACCAAATTACCTGCACATCTGGCCCGCCGACGAGTCAATGTTCATCGCAATCCCCAATACAGACAAGTCCTTCACCGCAACCCTCTTCATGTCGAAAGAAGGTTTTGAAGACCTCAAAGCATCCGGCAAAGTCAATGACTACTTCAGCAAGAACTTCCCCGCCGTAGTCCCTGACCTCATCACCGCCTCAGATCTCCAGAGCCAATTCGCGCACAACGAGCACCTCCCGCTGATCTCGATAAAATGCACACCCTACCACTACCAGTCCTCCGGCGTCATCGTCGGCGACGCCGCGCACGCCATGGTCCCCTTTTATGGACAAGGCATGAACGCCGGCCTAGAAGATGTACGCGTGCTGTTCGAGATCCTGGACGCTTACCCTTCGGACCGCGCCTTGGCGTTGAGCGAATACACAAAGCAGCGCACACCCGACGCGCAGACGATCAACGACCTCGCGCTCGGAAACTACCGCGAGATGGCGTCAGATGTCAAGAGTCCGCTGTATCTGCTGCGCAAGTGGGTCGAGGAGACGCTGTATGTGCATGCCCCGAGTCTCGGGTGGGCGACGCAGTATAGCAGGGTGACGTTTAGTAATATGCGGTATTCCGAGGTGTATGCGCGGAGCCAGCGGCAGGCGAGGATTTTGAACGGTGTTGTTGGGCTGGGCTTTGCTGCGGTTGCGGGATCTGTGGTTTTGTTCGCAGGGAATGGGGGTGTGAAGAGGGTGGAGAAGGGCGTGTTGCGGGGGATCTGCCTAGCTGCCCAGGGCTTGCAGCGGGTGATTCAAGGGTAGGGGGTTAGTAGTCACAGAGTGTACGATACGGGATTGTGGTCATGAGTATGGGATGGATACAGTCCTTCTGCACAGTATGTATGGAGCCAAGAAAGCGCCTCGACTCATTGCGAGGCCTGGTGGTGTTCAAAAGAATACGTCGCGCTGGAAGTCAGACCCGTCTCCTGTCATACGAATAAACAGCGCTTCGTCCGTCATGATGTCATGATGTTTGGTATATGTGTAATGCAAAAGCCAATGCCCCATAACGCCAATCGAGATGCATGCAAGTAGGGTCCTTCTCTAGCCTCCCCATACGTGCCTTGTGTTGAGCAGCTTTGGCGCCTTGCCCTTGACGCGAGTGACCTTGTATGAGCCTTTCAAGTTTGTTCCGGCATCGTCGGTGAGTACCACCTTCTGCAGGTTGCGCATGTAGATAAGGAAGTTTGCTGTAGGTAGCTCTTTCTGTAAGGTGATAGATGTGATGGCATCGCGCTGTTCGCGTGAGAGACGCTGCTCTCGATAGAGGAAATTGAACATGACGTTGTGTGTTGAGAACGCGAGGGTGTTGAGCGTAAAAGGTAGCGTTGCGGTTTCATAGTAAAGTTGACGGCAGATGTTGTTCAGTGGCGTGTACTTGTACACTGTGTTCACGAAGGGTAGCTGATTTCCGAATGGGTTGACGTTGCGCTCGCTGTATACAGCGCAGGCATACCTAAAGGATGGCATAATCTTCGAAGGCTCGCCGAGTGTTTCCGTCTGGCGATACGTCTCAAAGCCGATGCAGATGGTTTGACCGCCGAGGACATATGCATAGATCTGCATACGTACTTCCTTAGGAAGCCGCAGGAAGGGCGACTTTGACTGGTTGGTAAACCACCTGGAAGATTAGCTGCGACCTCGAGTGAGGGAGCGCGTACTTACAACTGAACCTCTCGTGAATGCTTTGATAGTGGGTCGCCGTACAGATCGACGCCTGGGTGCGGTGTCCTCTTGGCTGCGTAGATCTTCGGTATGTATGGCTGTTTTTGTGGTTTGTTCTTGCTGCGCTTCCGGCTGAGGTCTGTCATCTCTGAAGACCCGTCGTAGGTGGTGGAGGTCATGCTTGACTTTGTTCGGGCACCAAGTCCGCTCGAGTTGCTGCTTCCTGTGCCATTGCTGCGAAGCCTTTGCACTTCGGAGGGCGGTGTGGGAAGATAGCTACCACCTGGTTGTGTGCTGCTTGGTTCCTTCTTTCTAACTTCGATTGTCCGCACAAACTCTTCGCGGCTTCCATGAATCTTCGGTTGCTGGGAAGTCTGTGGTTGTGCGTTGCGTCCGCCTTGCAATGCTCTGTCAAACAACCCAGACAAAGACTTCCGTGCTTTTGGCGTTACTTCAACTTCTGCGTCGTCTGACGGTATGGAGACAGGCCCACTGAAATACCCAGAACCCCTCTTGAGGAGCGCGGAGCCTTTTGCGCGGATACTGGAAGCTGTGGATGATATTGTGGGCACGGAGACAAAACTGCTGGTCTCGCTGGGGCTGTCGGTTTTCCGTCGCTTACGACTGCCATCCTCGTCTTCTGGCGTGGAGCGATCCTCATCTTTCGGTGGTCGCGGCTTGCTCTTCCTGGAGTATGTGAATTTGTTCTTCATGGTTTCCACGACTTTTAAGCTCTTTCGTGTTAGTCGTTGAGAGTGGCGTGTAGAGTTTTAGACCAAACAACCGGGGTAGAGAGTTGCGGCATTCGGCGGAAGATGCAGGGTTGTAAGAATGCAGCAAGTAAAGGCGGAGACTGCGCGTGCCCAATGGAACAGCAGAAAGCAGAAGTGAAAAATTGGCGACACCCTCTTTGATCGAGGGGCACAGTGAAAGAACGAATACGACTCATTCAAGCCTGTATGAGTGTCTCAGACGCAGGAGATCGACTCGAGTAGCTTGCAGATTGGCTGAAGCCACTCAGCCTCAATCAGCTTTGACAATGCTTGCTGCCCGCAGACAATGCACGATCCGAATTGCGATTGAGATGCTGAAAGCTTTGGCGAGGTGATACAACGCGACAACGTAAGCGAGACGCCGAATGGAGTGAGGTGGTTTGGAGGATCGACAATCAGAATGACACGCTGCCACGTGAGGGTCATCAACTAGAGCCGCTTTAGCGCATCGTCGTCCAGCTTCCAACGATCATGCGCAACGGACCCTGAGGGGTATTGAAATGTGGAACGAGCGGATCAGATAGGAGGAAAGGATCGCCAAATGAGGTTTCAGAGCTTTGGCCGCAGAACTGGTGGCTCTGCAGCGTGAAGAACCCCAGCGCAGTGACGCGCTACGGGCGGGCTAGTGCGCCCCTAAGAGGGCTGACCGACGACGTCGAAAGCTTCGTCACATAACCTCTCGCAATGATTCTTGGCTTGTATATGTGCTTCAAGTTCGCAATGCTCCACTCTTGATCCTGCATTGTCTGCGCTATCGTAAATGCACCAAATCTGTATAGAAAACATTCGTGCCCTCATAATGTGACCGAAATCTGACGTCTCTACCTGTCAACGTCCTCGACGCTGGAATGCCGACTAGAAGCTTCAACGATGTAGAGCCGGTTCGACTGGAAGGAAACTTAGCCAAAGCAAGAGACGATTTCGGTTGGAAGGAGTATCACAATGTCAACCGCGAGGATGTCAATCTACAGCATTTCGTATAAAGGGCTCTCATCGCACCTGTCTTTCCATCAATGAGCTGTTTCTTTTCGGCGTCTTTGCTACGTGTTTTGGGCTGCTCCTGTCTGCGACGGTGACCTAGCAACGTCCTGGGGGAAGTTGCCTTCACCTTGACTTGCCGCTCTATCAACAACGTTCTCGCCTCGCACCTCCATCCCCACAACACCACTATGCCACAACGCATCAGTCTCCCTGGAGTCACGACCACCGACAGCATGTACGTGAGACCTGCAGGTATGTTGCAATTACGTTAGTGTCCCCTGTTCATCACAGATGCTAATTGTACTGCAGCAGCAAAGGTGGAGGAGCTGTCCTGGAGCAGCTTTGCAGCTCCCACACCTGAGTTCGAAAACTGGTAGCCCGATTCAGATTCCATTCCCGTCGCTGGCCGCCTGCCCGATCCGCGCCTCAATAAGGAGCCGCTTACTGCACAGCAGAAGCAAGCCCTCAAGCGTGACAAGCTTCTTGGCTCATATCTCGACGGTTCTGGAGGGAGCATCCGCCCCAGCTCGTCCGCTGTCAGCATCGCACGTACTGACACTCCAAAAAACGTAGGTAGTTGGCCAGCGCCTGCTCCTCGCGCGACGGGCCTTCCCCGCGCACTTGCACCCATTCCAGCTCAGCGTTGGCTTTTCTCTCCACAAGAACCACAGGAGCCAGTCGACACGCTACCAGTGGCTCCAAAAAATCCCTTAGCACCAGCTTGCGAGCCAGCAACATCCTCAAAGCCTGTCTATAGCAGCAAAGGCACAATGGAGACACTGGCTGCTCAGCCGTTCTTCCAGCGCCCCTCCACACCTCCCATGAGCGTCCAGTCACAGGCCTCGGAGTCGCCCACCAAGACTCCCATCCCAGACTGGGCGCGTAAGTTGGAGGATCTCTTCGAGAAGAAGCCATCGAAGGAGGTGGCTACCCAGTCTGTACCTCTGGATCTTGAGCCTCTCCTATATTCCGCTCCAGCAGCCCCAGGTCCGTCCGTCTCAACACCGCCGCACCGCCGTAAGCAACAGACTTCGAAGACCTCAGTCATCCCTGTCGCCACTCCAGAGGCCCGCATCAACAGTCTCGATATCAGCAGTGACCCACAGGACAAGGTGCAGCCCAAAACTCCTTCGACTGCTCTGCCACCAAGCTCCCCCAGCCACTTGCACAACGTCTCGGCTGCAACTGATCCTGACGTGCCTAGTCTCGTCGAGGTGAGCTCACTGGACTCCATCGCAAAGTATGCAAAGGTTGAAACGAAGATGGCGGTTCAAAAGCGCCTGCTGGACAGCTTCATCCCCAACAAGCCGACGACACCATCTGATGATCATGAGCGCTACCTCAAGTTCAAGCTCATCAACACCATGGAGGCTGACATGGACATGCCACAGCGCACAACACGCCGAGACATCAAAACAATGAACGACGCGGAGCTCGACGCCCATTTCACCAAGACCAAGGGCATACACAAAATTACATGCGAGGTACAGCAGAGGAAGGACAATATTGGCGAGATGAACGTGGAAGCTTTGCTTGCTGCGTTCCAACTGGAGGAGGTCCAACGCTTCAACCGCAGCAACGGCTCACCTAAAGCTAAGTAGCCCTGGACGAGCAGGGGAAGCGCTAGTCAATTTCTCCAACCCATGCTACGAAACTTTACACGAGGCTGAACACATCACTGATAACATCGAGCTTGTCTTGGATCGTACTGAGTCTCAGAAGACTACTTTTGCACTCGAGAAGCTTAAGATCGAACTAGATGAGCATTTTGAGCGCTTGCAGAGTAAGTATGAGCAGAAGAGAGGCACAAAGTGGGCTCCACTGTTACCTCATGATCAAGAGTCGTAGATTTGGGAGTGCGAATCTAACGAGGGCCATTAATATGAGAACTAGGGAATGCGCCTCACCCAGGGCGCTTCACAAGTAGCGAAGAAGTAGCCACATGCGTCTAGTTTGGTGCGGAAATGGAAGTGCAATGTACGCATCGACTCATCATATACGCAGATCAGTGATGCTTGTCCCAGGTCTGGACTGCAGCCCGTGCTGACTTTGTCCCTCTTTGGTTCATTTGAGTGGAGGAAGATTGGTGTTGCGGGGTTTTCTACTCGCTATATGGGGTTCTTGTGTGGGCCGTTGCGGATTACTGTTGTTGGGGTCCGATCGCGCCGTCATCGCTACCACTCCTAACATACCTCAGGCCACAGACATCATTCGGTCCAAGCGCTCTCCACGGAGAAAGGCTCACGACGCCTCATTCCTCTTCAAAAGGTCCAAGATAAGGGACTTTGAAATCAGGTGAGCAAAGGCATGTAATCAGAAAGAACAGAACCAGTGTGGTATTCCAAGTAAACTATGGGATAGACTCGTTTCACTGCTATTGAGCCAGTCGAGGTCATGATGAAGAGTATGCGATTGGTTCAAGAGAATTCGGTTCCATATCTTCGCCCACCCTATGCCTTTGCTGTAGCTAGTGCCAATATCCAGCGATTTTGCTGCTTGCTTTATAAGTCTCCATTTCTCCACATCTCCAGATTCTTCTCCACAGACAGATACCCGTGAGAGTTCAGACAGCTCTCACAAACACTTGTAGACTTCACACTCGTTTTGCAGTAAGTTCTCCACACGCAGCGATACGCTGAGTGCCTCCCAATTGACCAATCGTGCCGACTTTGTAGACAGCTCCACCAATATGGAGTATACAACTGAAAAAGACGCCCGCGTCGGCGAGCCGCGAGCCGCCCTGGGGAGTGGGAGCTCTGGCAGCTCTCTACAGACTCGCCCAACCACCGAGTCAGGTGGTAACGGCATCACCATCCTGAACGAGGCCACCGACCTCAAGGACACCGCCTACGCCTTCTCAACGAAGAAGAAGTGGTGGATCCTCACCGTTGTCGCGTTGTGCCAGACAAGCATGAGTGAGTCACTGTATCTCTCAATCGCTTCTCATACCTCGTTTTGCCAACGAATAATCATTGCATCATGATAGGTCGCTGACATGCTCAATCAGACTTCAATGCGGCCGTCTACTCCAACGCCATCGTCCCGCTCAACGAGCACTACAGCCTGGGCACCAACCACTTCACCAATGCTCGCGCGGGACTGGCCTGGTTCCTGATCCCCTACGGCATTGGCTGCGAGCTGTGGGCGCCGTGGTCCGAGGACTTTGGCCGCTGGCCCATCATGCAGCTCTCGCTCGGCACCGTCAATATCTGGCAGATCCTTGCTGGCGCCAGCACGAGCTGGAACATGGTGCTTGCGGCTCGTGTACTCGGCGGTGTGTGCTCTGCTGGTGGAAGTGTCACGCTCGGTATGGTTGCGGATATGTTTGATCCTGAGGATCAGCAGTTTGCTGTGCTTTGGGCCTCGCTTTGGTCTTGTTTGGGCTCGGGTGAGTAACTTGACTTTTGCTGTAAGATGGCCTTTGCTAACGATTGTGTAGTCATTGGTGGTATTGCTGGTGGCTCGATTGAGCAGTACCTCGATTGGCGTTGGAACTTCTGGATCCAGCTCATCCTTGGTGTAACTGTCCAGGCCATCCACGCCGCCTTCGTCCCGGAGACCCGCTCCACGGTTATGCTGAACAAGAAGGCCAAGAAGATGCGCAAGGTCGACCCTAGTAGCAAAACCCGTGGCCCTACTGAGGATGAGAGGTTTGATTGGAAGAACGCTGCCGCACTGATGGGTCGCCCTTACAAGATGCTGGCAACGGAGCCCATCGTCCTCTTCCTGTCCCTTCTTTCTGGATTCGCTGATGCTCTCATCTTCAGTTTCCTCGAGTCCTATGGTTATGTCTTTGGTCCTGGCGGGTGGAACTTTACCCCAAGCCAACTCGGTATCGCGCTGTTCGCCCTCTTTATCGGCTACTGGGCTGCCGGCCTGTCCTACATCCCAGTCATCCGCAGAGACAACCAGAAGCGGAAACGCGGAGAGGTCCTGAGCCCTGAGACTCGTCTCTGGGCACTCCTGTATATTGCCCCTCTCATCGCTGGTGGTCTTCTTGGCTCCGCTTTCACCGTCACCGGCCCTCCCCTGCCTTGGATTGCGCCTCTTATCTTCGCAGTCTTCATTGGGTGGGCAAACATGGCCATCTACTTCGCTACCATCGACTACATGGTCGCTGCTTACGGTGGCAAGTACTCAGCGTCAGCAACCGGAGGCAACGGCTTCTCACGCGATGTTCTCGCTGGTATCTGCTCGTTCTACACTGGTCCCATGTACCACAAGCTCGGCAACCAGAACGCTACCTTCTTGCTGTTCGCTCTTGCCCTACTCCTCATCATCCCCGTCTACTGGATCTACAAGAAGGGACTTTGGCTTCGTTCTCGCAGCAAGTACGCTGCGGAGGTTGAGGAGGAGCGCCAGAATGATTTGCACATCAGGGCTGGGCAGCATGGTCAACCTAGCTTGCTTCAGCAGGAGATCACCAACGTGTCTGCGCCGGTGCAGGCTCAGCCGTACTCGGCTGGTGTAGGTGAAGACTGGTGATGAGCAATTGTGTAGATAGAAGGTGCGTGGGCACAGTAAGGTGGTGGATTATACCCATAACGCGGTGTCAGAGATGTGCAGCTGCAGCTCTCAACATGCAACTTTTTCTTTTCGGTCTCTGTATGCAGAATAATGTTTAGTAGCTTCAAAGATCTGATTTTCCGCTCAATATCATGAATGCCTCCATGCGCCCATGTAACCAATGAAGCCTTAGCAACCTCGAGCATCTCGTGGCATTGCAAGAATTATGAAGCTTCACCACACGTTGACTGGAGTTGGTCTTGTGGACGCCACCCTTGTCAACAGCAGTTGGTGTGGTGATGATGTGAGGGTGGAGTCTCGACCACCGCAAGAGGCTGGTGCGCACGGGTGACGCTAAGGCTCCACTAGCGCGCCTTCCAATGCGCTCACCTCGCTCACACCTCAAACAAAGCCTCGACGCTGTCTTCTGGACACCTCAATCTCCCTATTTTACTCATTCTCGTCCCCCCGTATCCCTCGGACGGGCGACTATTGCGCAGGCAGACGCCAAGAGTCTCTGCGCTTTGAGGAATCTCGATCTCATAAGGAGCTGCGAACGCCAGCTTTCTCCAACTCGAGCGCGCCGCTCTTACCTTTAACACCATCGACATCATGTCCGGCTACGACGACCGCGATTCTGGCTCGGACGACGAACCATTCAACCCTCAGCAAGAAATCGACGAAGATGACGTACCTGCGACCACCGCGCCTCCACGCCGGCCAGCACCTGCGGCCGACGACGATGAGGATGATGCGGTTGGCAACGACGACGATGAGGAGGAAGGTGGCGAGGAGAACGACGAAGATGATGACGACGACGAAGATGAGGAAGATGAAGAGGATGTAGTACGCTACAGGACTCCGCGATAGTTATGGGCACATACTGACATAAGACAGGTTCGCCCTGCTAAAAGGAGAAAGAAGGCTAAGCGCAACATGTTCATCGATGTTGAAGCCGAAGTCGACGAGGAGGAAGAGGAGGAGGACGAGGGCGACGAAGACATCCAGGACGAAGTGCATCCTGACGATCTCCTCGAGACAACGAACGCCGATCTCGACGACCGCCACCACCGTGAGCTCGATATGCGCCGCGAGGTGAACGCACAAAGGGATGTCGAGGAAATTGCGAAGGAGTTCGACGAGAAGTACCGTCGCAGGGAGATGCAGAGCGCCCGTCGAGGCGCAACTGGAGCTGTACCTTTGGCGCTTCCAACCGTCAACGACCCTTCTATCTGGAGTGTCAAATGTCGACCTACAAAGGAGCGCGAAATCATCATGAGCATTCAAAAGCGCATCGACGAGAAGATGCGTGCGAAGCAGCCCGTCAAGGTCTACTCGGCCTTCGAGCGTGGTCCCAACGGTCCTCAATCTGGATACCTCTACGTCGAAGCAGATGCAAAGCAGGATATGTTGGAGATCATCGAGGGTATTTCGAACGTATTCATGAGCGGTGAGATGCTCTCAATTGACGTCAAGGAGCGTCCAGATCTGCTGCGCAAGAAGAGGAGGCCACCACTGGAAGTCGGCAAATTCGTGCGCATGATCAGGCCGCCGACGTACAAGGGTGATTTGGCGAAGGTCATCGAGGTCAGCGGCAATGGTCTTGACTGCATCGTGCAGCTCGTCCCTCGTCTGGACTACGGCTTGAACGAGGACACGAATGCGGCTGTGGACAACAAGCGGAAACGCGGCTTCTTCGGACCTAAAGTCGAGCGCCCACCCCAGAAGCTATTCAGCGAGGCCGATGCGAAGAAGAGACACATGAAGCACCTCACAATGGCTGGTTCCGGCGCGCAAAGGCAATACACATACAAGGGCGAGGACTACGTTGGTGGCTTCCTGGTCAAGGAGGTCAAGGTCAACTGGGTCTCCGCAGAAAGGGTCAACCCCAAGATGGAGGAGTTGCAGTACTTCTCCACCCAGAACGCCGATGGTACCGAGACTTTGGACCTTATCGCAGTGCAAGCCGCACAGAAGGCTGCTGAGACCGGCGCTGCCTTTGCTGCAGGAGACAGTGTCGAAGTCTTCACCGGCGAGCAGAGAGGTATTCGTGGTACCACTGTTACGGTCACAGGCGAGATTGTGACACTCCGGGTCAGCGAAGGTGAACTCAAGGGTCGCGAGCTCAAAGCACCTGTCAAGGAATTGCGAAAGCTGTTCCGCGAGGGTGACCACGTCAAGGTCATTGGCGGCAGCAAGTATGTTGACGAAGTTGGGCTTGTCACCAAGATCAGAGACGACAAAATCACTCTGCTCTGCGACTCGACACAGCAAGAAATCACGGTCTTTAGCAAGGACTTGAAACGTGCTGCTGACTCAGCCACCGTGGGCGCCGACTCCAACTTTGACCTCTACGACCTTGTACAGATTGAGTAAGTCCCCCCAAGTGTGAATGATGAGCATTTGCTAACATGCCTACAGCGCCTCAACCATTGGTTGTGTTGTCCGAGTCGATCGTGAGGTTCTAAAGGTCGTAGACCAGCAAGGCGATGTACGCACACTTCTCCACACGCAAGTCTCTCAGGTGGCAGGCCGGAATCGAAACGCGGTGGCTACGGACCGCGATGGCTCTGAGATTCGACACGATGACAACGTTAAGGAATACGGTGGCGAGAACCGACAGGGCAAGGTCCTTTACATCCACAGGGGCACACTCTTCGTTCAGAACCGTGAACTCGTCGAAAACCAGGGCATCTTCGTTGTCCGCAGCACAAGCGTCTTGACCATGGCCGCCAAGAGTGGACGAGCACAAACCCAAGATCTCAGCGGCCTGAATCCAGCTCTGAACGCTGGCGCAAACGGCAGCTCTGGGCCTATGCCTCCTCCTCGAAGCTTCGGTCGCGACAAGTTGATTGGCAAGACCGTAATCATCCGCAAGGGCGCGTACAAGGGACTTCTCGGCATCGTGAAAGACACTATGAATGACGAAGCACGGATCGAGTTGCACACCAAGAACAAGCAGGTATCTGTCAAGAAAGAACTTCTGTCCATCAAGGATCCAGTCACAGGAAACAGCATGCCTATTGGTGGAGGCAAGTTCCCCGATCGCTCACGCGGAGGCTACTCAGGCGGCGCCACACCCGGCTATAACAGTGGACGTACACCGGCGTGGGGCAACGGCGGCGGTCGCACTCCTGGATGGGGTGGCGGTGCTGGTGCTGGCGGTCGTACCCCAGGTTGGGGTGGTGGCGGTGGCCGTACTCCTGGCTGGGGAGGTGACGGCGGACGCACAGCCTACGGCGGCGGCGATGGAGGCCGGACAGCTTACGGTGGAGCAACAGCATACGGCGGCGCGACCTCGTACGGAGGCGCAACCTCGTATGGTGGAGGTACTGCCTACGGCGGTAACGATGGCAACCGTACTGCATACGGCGGCTTCAACTCTGGTGGTCGCACACCCGGCTGGGGAGGCTCTGGTTCTGGCAACACAGCATTGAAGTCAAATCTCTCCGCCCCTACGCCTGGAGCTTACAACGCTCCTACACCAGGTGCGTATGCCGCGCCGACACCCGGAGGGTATGGTGCATACTCTGCGCCCACACCTGGTGGCCCAATGGATGCTCCTACTCCTGGCAACTACTCTGCACCTACTCCTGGGGCTCGATACGGCGAGACACCAGCGGTCGCACCGACACCTGGCGCATGGGACATCTCGACACCAGCGCCGAGCGGCGAGGATCCGGGATACCATTGAGCGACACCCAAGTTGTACCATAGAAGTCTTTGCTTGCATTCGGTATAATTTGACATTTGCATTGCTGGAGTTCCAAAATAGGATATCAATGGAGAAGTCGTCGTCGCAGTTTCCTCCCCATGTTCTCGCTTCCTTCTTTCGTTGTGGCGCCTGCATGCAGTGCAGTAGCGACTTCCTGCAATCGTTAGCGCGGATGCTCTTGCAGGTGATGATCTGTCAGCCTCCCCATCTTCTGCCCCTCACATTCTCTCAAGGACGCAGCGAGATCCAACAGGCCCTCTCCGAGTGCTCGTGACAGATGCTTCGGCGTCCGTGATGAGCGGCTTCTTTCCTCGCAGGGAGAGGGCACCCCGGCGAACATCCGATCGTGAGACGGCACGCAGAACGACTGCTACCCAGGGAAGTAACCCGGCCAATGTACGGGCTGGTGCGGAAAGTCGAAGTGGAGCATCTACGCCTACCGCCACAGCCTCAGCTAATGTACCTGGGGGTATCAGTCTATCTGCGGCCGCCATCGACAGTTCTACTCGCTGGGAATCGCACGAGTCGATCAGTGGACTTCAATCCAGCACCCTTGCTGATGCTACCGAGAAAGCAGCTGCGTTATATGCACGACTTTCAGAGACCAGCAACTATCTGGACTCAGAGGAAAACACCTGGGATGAACTTTGCACGGCACGGCGCCAATTGCATATACTCCTCAACTGCGCCACAGCGCCCGAAGAACAGCTCTGCTTCACAGCAACTCGCACACTTGGAAACATCTATAGTCAACTGGGAGACTTTGACCAGGCCCAAGGTCTATTCGTGTCGCTCTGTCCACCCCTGCCGTTGACTCGAGCCGGCCTCCTTGAGCTCCAGACATGGCACAAGATCGACGCTCTGTTATTCTATGTCAGGACGTCTGCCATCAATGGTCGCGATCTCGATGGAGCCGAGAAGATTGCGAGGACCCTCCCATGGGCGATACCAAATGTTCTGCGTACCGAGGATCGCAGGCTTCCGATGCTCCTTAGCCTGATCCGTATCCTGAACGGTAAGGGTTGCCATGCGGAGGCTCACAACTTGTTGGAAACATACGAGATGATCTCTCCCCCGAAGCACTTGCTGGAGTCCGAGTACTACCTTCAGAAAGCCACGGCAGCCGCTGGAGAAGGATTTCAAGACGACGCAGAAGCATGGTTTGTCAATGCTCTAGTCCTAGCCTCACTATCAAGTGGCATCTGGAACCATCAGTCACTGCACGTACTTTACGAAATTGGAAGAGCGTGCAAGGCATGGCGCAAGCACGAAACCGCTTTAAAGATCCTCGTTATCTGCTGTCGTGGGTACTCCTACACATTGGGACCTTCGCATCCTCGATCTTTACAGGCTTACAAAGAGCTTGCAACCTGCAAAGGTGCTGACGGAGCTATTCAGAGCTTACGTCGATTTGATGATGCCAAGATTAGCCGCAAGTACAAGTGGCAGATGGCCTACGAGTACGGCTATCTTTTGACACCCATCGAAGTATTGAAGTCGGCGAGAATTGTCGACTATTCGCAACTCATAGAAACATTGGGACAGCTGCTCGACATACCAACGCTCTCTCATCGAACCAGATTTAGCGCAAAGCGAAACCTCGCATGGTGTTTCCTCGAGCAGGGTAATCTGAGCGCAGCCTCTACCGCGCTTTACGAATTATATCCCGTGATTCAACATGTCAGTAACAACGAAGTGAGCTCTTCAGCATACCGGGCACTTGTTGCGTCAGACGAGGCCATCTGTCTCTCCAAGAACGCAGACGTTGATGTAGATTTCGCCCACCAGCGCAGCAAGCTCGTGTATGTTGGGCTCAACAACGTTACGAAGGATCGAAATCATCAAGTCAAAGCAACTCTCCGTCGTCTGGCGACGTATGGCCTTACGCACTTCACTCGCGAGGTTATCGTCAGCAATCCGACTTTGGTGCAGGAAACAGACCGAGAGAAACTCGGTGTTGGGGCATATGCAGTAGTTGATACTGTCAAGATTGGGGACAATTTCTATGCTCGCAAGTCGATTGGAGGAATTCGACAACAGCATACGAGGGAAGTCATACAGGCGGAACTCAAGATCATCTATGCTCTAGAGCACCCTCATATCGTTCGAGTTTTGCTAACCTATGAGGAGAGACAGCAGTTCAGCATTATCATGCATCCGTTGGCAGACAACGATCTAGAGACCTACCTGGCCAGCAAAGTCTGTGAGACTAAAAGAGAGCACACGCTGATCTGGAAGTGGATAAAGTGCCTCGTCAACACCCTTGCCTACATCCATTCAAAAGACATCCGGCACAAGGACATCAAACCCCGCAACGTCCTAGTCAAAGGCGACAAGATCTACTTCACAGACTTCGGCTCCGCACACATGTTCAGCGAAGGCGGCGAAAGCACAACCACCGGCCGCCCCTCAGGCCACACACGCACCTTCTGCGCCCCCGAAGTCATCAGCGAAGAGAGCCGCAACCGCTCCTCCGACGTCTTCTCGCTCGGCTGCGTGCTCGCCGAGATGGCGGCTTGGAGCTGCAAGGTTCCTATCGCCGAGTATCACAACGCTGTTCGAGGGACGAGGGATAGCACCGGCCTTGTGTATTATCACGACGCGATTGAGCGCGTGAGAAAGTGGTTCGAGGAAGAGAGTCCATTGTATGATGCAAGGCCCAAAGAGCTGTATCAGATGGTGCTCAAGCATATGATGCGTAAGAAGCCTGATGCGAGATGCTCGGCTGTGAAGGCCAGTCGGACGATAAGTCGGCTGATCATTATTGGGAGTGAGTCGTGTTCGAAGTGCGATGTCAAACTGTGGGTGGCGGATGGCGCAGGTAGTTAGGGATAAGGAGCGTAGGTAGTCAAGAAGACGGCTATATGTATCTCACGGGGAACGCGACCCACGAACCCAAGCTCGAGCATCGAGAGATGTGACTGAAGGTCCCAGCGCCGACGCACTACGGTGTAAGCCTGTCGCTTCGGCAAGCCCCCGGTGGGTTATCACAGTCATTTGGACAGCTTATATAGTGTGTAGTAGTGCAAGTAATGAGTAACACCGCGGCTAGAAGTGAAGACTCGATCCCTCGCTACCATCCCAACCCAAGCAAGCATTAGCCGATTAAGTACAAGAGACAACACTTTGACGAGTATGCTACACTCTACGCCTTGGCTCAGCGAAGAGCTCCAAGTGGAAGGAAAAGCCCCATTATGCGCCGGTTGAAAGAGTCCAATGCCATGCCCTGCACCGTTGTAAGGAAATATCCCTGAGATCGTATTTCCATAGACAACCGTGGACTTATAAACCAAAAAGCAATCGGTCCTGACTGCTTTGCCAGAACTATCCTGTTCACAAACACTACTGCGAAGAAGAGTTGCGTCTCCTGAACTTGGTCGACGCGCTGAATTCTTCCGGCTTCTTCTTGGGCGCCGGTACTCCTTGGTTGATGTATTCGAGGGTGTGTCCCGGGGTGACATGGTTCGAATGCCTCTTGAAGTTTGTTGGCAGCGACGCTTCCCACAAGGCGCGCTTAGCCTTCTGCCGCTGGTGATCCTTCGGGCGGTCTGGCTTCTCGATCTCGAGGGGCGCCAGCAGCGATTTGACCGGAGTAAGTTTGGGCGATGATGGCGCCGCCAGTGATGTCGAGAAGAAGCCTTCAGGCACGAGTATCTCACTGTCCTCAGAGCCGCCGAGTTGGTCGACGCCTGGTCTTCGTCGCAAACCCCGCTGCTTATCTGCATTCCTGTATTTCTTGACAAGTCCATGGCACTCTGGATCGCGTGTGAACTTTTTGGCGAGTATCGATGAGGGAGACCCCTCGCTCTCGCTGCCCTAAATAACGAAAAAGATTAGTAAGACTGCGGAGCGTAGTGTGCGGGCTGGAGCTGAGTCAGTACGAGTAAAATATACAGGTGGCTCTAAAGATCGCTTATAATCCATAGGCCGAGGCCACAAGTTACTCACTGGTGAGTTCAGCATGCTCTGGCGCTTGTTCCTGCTCTTCTTGATGTGGCTCTTCAGAGCGCTCGAGTCCAGTGGCTTGAGCAGCTCAAAACTGCAGAGTAACTCGCCGGACACAGACATAACCGCGCCCCAATTGTCGAATTCGCCGCAGTACTGCATTGCGTTAGCAGGTGACGTAGCGTTACGCAGAACTCTCTTACATTTGGTGCGGAAAAAACTGTGACAAGGACCCTGTCGTTAAAGAACTCATAGCCGTCTTCGACTACCATGTGTGCTCGACAGACGAGATCGAAATCGTGCCGTTGCAAGAATTCCATGATGACCTTCTTGCCAAAGCAGTAGCTAACACCTCGTTCGTTCGATTCCCAGTCGTTCTCCATGTCTGCAGGATCACTCCATAGCAGATCGTTTAGCAGGCCATAGTCGGGGACATCGGTGGGTCGTGCGATTTGGCGGATGTCATCCATATGCGAAAGACTGGGAGACAGTCCACCGTGGACACAGAAGATCTTTTGAGCAACGATAGCCGCGATAGGTAGGCAGTTGAACGTGTCGACGAAGGCCTTCCAGACCTTGATATTACACCTCCGCTTGCACTCATCGTAGAAGCCGTAGACACGTGTGACGTTCGCGCATTCGTGGTTGCCGCGGAGGAGGAAAAAGTTCTCGGGGAACTTGAGCTTGTAGCACATTAGAAGCAGGATCGTTTCCAGGCTCTGCTTGCCGCGGTCGACGTAGTCTCCAAGAAACAGGTAGTTGGAGTTCGGTGGGAACCCGCACATCTCGAACATGCGGATAAGGTCGGTGTATTGTCCATGGATATCTCCGACAATTTTGACGGGTGGCGCAAGCTCCAGAAGCGCTGGCTGGCTGAGGAACACTTCTCGTGCAGCTGAGCAGATGGCGAAGATCTCAGCGTTCTTAAGGCAGACTGTCTTTGTGACCTTGCCTGCGTAAGCAGCATCCAGGAGACGCTGGATCATGTCGTCAAGATCGATGGCCTTCAATGCGCTGATCTCCATGGGAGAGCCGGCTCCGTCGTTCGCTACAGGAGGCTCCGGCAGTCTCGGGATCGGTTGGCCCTTTTTCTGCAGGATTGACTCTCCAGGTTGGGCGGAGGCAGAAGGCGGTGGTACACCAGAGGGTGGCACTTCTGAGACTCGGTCGACCTCGCCGGTTTGCTGAGCCTTCTCAACGGCTTCGTGCCCTGTGCCGACTGTGGCACCCTGTACGGGTGATGGCGGCGGTTGTGGCTCATCTGGCATCTTCTCAACCTGTGCAGCAGTCTCAGCGAGCCCTGCCCCGTCTGAAGCTGTCGAGCCTCGCCTTGAGCTCTTTCCTCCCTTGCTCTTCTCTGACTTCAGAGAGACTGCATCTGACTTGTCATCTTTACCGTTGGTGATCTGGCTCATGTTCGATACGGAGTTGCGAGGGCTGTCGGTCTTACCGGTGCCGGGGATCTTGTTTCGAATGGAGTTGCGTAGCGAGCGTGTAGAGCCTTGGGTGTCTGAGCGTTCGAACGAGCGGTAATATTCGCGGCCCAGAGGAACGCCGTCAGCTCCCTTCTCCCCCTTCTTGCCCTTCTCGCTGGACGGCTGGTTACCCATGGTGGTGATGCTACGCCCAGGCGTGTGTGGAGGTGCGCAGGAGGGTGTGAATGGGTGACTTAGCACTCGTGTTGTTCCTGAATGTTTGCGCGGGAAGCAGCGGTGGAGTAAAGGTCTGCAGGACCAAGGCGGCACAGACGAGTGTTCTTTCCTGAGTTCCGGTGCGATGACGCAGCTTGCGACTGTGGCTCGTGATGGTTCGTTCAGGTGTATATACTACGGCTACAACGATGTGTGACGTGTTAAGGTGGCCTAAACAGGCGGGAGAGGAAAGACTTGAAGCGAGCCTCCGTCGGCGCTGTCGTTATCAGCGTTGCAGGACGCTGCGTGTGACAGGTTGGGTTGGGAGAGTCGACGGGGGGCGAATCGAGGTGCCGTTTGCGATCCAGAGCGATGGCCTGGGGGTGAACAGCGCAATGGGAAGGTGCTCACGCAGTGCGGGCAGTGCACTTGCGGCTGGAGTTGCGGGCGCTGGTGGTGATAGCAATGATCTCAAGCTCTCCAGTCGACAGGGCGGGGATAGAGCTACACTGTTAGCCGCGTGTCTTGGTAAGGCGCAAGGACCAAGCAGTGACTGCACTGGTGGCCGAGGGCAGCGGGCTGAGCGGATAGCCTCTTCGCAAGCGATCCTAGGTCATAAGCTAGCGGCGGTCCAGATGTTTGGAGCGCGCAGACAGAGCAACGGTATCAGTCACGAGGGCAGTGCAGCTGTCAGAGTGAATGTGGTGATAGCAAGCACAGCGCAGCAAGAGGCACGGCGGACAGTGAGAGCGCAGCGCAGGACGAGTGCACTGGTGATTTGTTCGCCTTGGGCCGCGAGCGAGAGGCGTGCGCCAAGGATAACCGTTCTTAGCTCTGCGGACTCACAAAGCATCGTCTGAACACGTCGTTGCTGTCAACTGGTGACATGTGCAACCCCGGTTCTGGTGTTGTTTGCACTGGCATTCTGGTCATGGAGCCTCACTCGTGCTACATCCGGCGTCAGTCGCGGTGCTTGGGATGCCATTCAGGCACAGCCTCTGACTTGCAATTCGGAGCTTGAGCTTCACCAGCCTCCGAGCAACGACATCATGTGGGCCACTCCTGACCTTGCTCCACACAAGCCACAACGCGGGAAGGGTTTGGCAGCTGCCCAAGTCGCGCCGACTGTACGGACTGCACAACGTTTCGGATAATTCACGCAGGCAAGATATGCCTCAAGTGAGTTCCAAGACCGATGAGTGATTTTTTTTTAGAAAGAAATGGTCCGTTTCAGCACCACCAAAATCACGTATCTTGGAGACAAATTTTGCAGTGTCAGAACTGCTACTTCCATAGACCATGCAAATTCAAACAATTGCAGTCGTGAGCCCCATCCCAAGCCGCGGCGCCAAGCACAACCCCATCCTGGGTACGCAGCGATGACATGTGTCTATTCGTACATCGTTTCCTTACAACTTGGTACCCAAATTGACGTGAACGGCCTTCTTGTTTGTGTAGGCCTCGAGGCCAGCCTCGCCGAGCTCTCTCCCGATACCAGACTGCTTCACGCCTCCAAAGGGAATGCGAATGTCGCTGTCATTAGACGAGTTGATCCACACCATGCCGGCCTCAATGTTGCGTGCAACGCGGTGTGCCTTGGTGATGTTCTCGGTGAATAGGGCAGCTCCAAGACCATAACTAAAGAAGTTAGTCTTGGTTCAATTTTCGAATGATCAGACTCACGTAGTGTCGTTTGCGCGCTCGACAGCCTCCTCTTCAGTCTTGAACGAGCTGATTGCGACGAAAGGCCCGAAGACTTCCTCGCGGTAGATCTTGTGGTCGTCCTTGACGTCTGAGAAGATCGTAGGTTCGATGAAGAAGCCCTTGCCGCCAACATCCTTGTAGGCCTTTCCTCCAGATACAAGGGTCGCACCTTCAGACTTGCCGGACTCGATGTAGGAAAGCACGCGCTCGTATTGCGCCTGAGTAACTTGCGGGCCCTGGAAGGTATCGTCCTTGAAGGGGTCACCGACGACCGACGTCTTTGCGACGTACTCCTTGAAAGCAGACACGAACTTATCATAGACGCCGTCTTGTACCAGGATCCTCGAAGTCGCTGTGCACACCTGTCCCTGATTGTACCTACGATTCATTAGCGAAGAGTCAGCATGCAGGATAGTAATTTCTTACATGATACCAACGTGTGACCACTTGACCGCCTGATCAAGGTCTGCGTCGTCAAAGACCAGCAGTGGTGACTTGCCGCCTGTCTCCAATGTAATATTCTTCATTGTTCCAGCAGCCATTTTCATGATCTCTTTGCCTGTGGCTGTCGACCCAGTGAACGCAATCTTGGCTACATCAGGGTGCTTTGCAAGCGCTGCACCAGCTGTCCTGCCCAAACCGTTGATGATGTTCACTACGCCTGGTGGGAAGCCAGCCTCCTTGACAAGTGTTCCAAGGTACAGAATGGAGAGTGGTGTCTGCTCTGCAGCTTTCAAGACGACTGTGTTGCCTGTGCAGAGTGCTGGTCCAAGTTTCCAGGCCGCCATGGCGAGAGGGAAGTTCCATCTGTTGGAGGTCAACGCAAGTCCAGTGCAAGATGAATCACACTCACGGAATAATCTGTCCACACACACCGAGCGGCTCCCGAAGGGTGTAAGCGAGCTTTGCAGGCGATGTATCGATGACTTGTCCGTGGATCTTGTTCGCGTATCCCGCATAGTACTTGATCGTGCCAATGACCTCTCCAAGGTCGTCGTTGAAAGAGACCTGGTACGGCTTGCCATTGTCCCATGTCTCAATGGTGGCTAGTGTCTCCCTGTGCTCTTCGATCAATTGCGCAAACTTGAAGAGGATATCTGCGCGAGCGTTTGTGTCAATGTCTCGCCATTCTGTGCTCTTGAAGGCTTTGCGTGCTGCTGCTACTGCATCGTTGACATCCTCTTCACCGGCTGCGTAGACTGAGACGATCTCTTTCTCGTCACTGTCAAAGTCAGCTCCATAACATGATAGTCCAGGTGCAGCTACGGACCTTGGGTTTATCGAGCTGATGGTCTCGCCAGACTTTGACTTGACAAACTCGTTGTTGATGAACAGCCCTCGTGGCTGCTTGTACTTGTGGCCGTTCGGCGCTGTAAGCTCGACAAAAAGGTCGGACATGTTGCTACCAGCTGTGTAGTATCTTGGAAAGCTACCTCGGTTCAATTGTATAGCTCTGAGTGTAGACGCTCGGCAGAGTGCTGCGGTGTTACGTGAGGGAGCTCTGAAGAAGGAAGAGTAAAGACAAGACATCGCTCCGACCAGCAGAGGTGATAGCTGGTTATCTACAGAGTACCAATGGCGTGCAGCTGCCGATGCAGGCGTGGACAGCAGGCCCCGCGGCGAGACGACGAGCGATATCCGCATGCAACTGCCTCTTTGGATCTGCACCCCACACCCGTAAACGCGTGAAACGCGTTCCTTCGCGCATTGTATGTATAACTAATCTGATAGCTGCCAACCGTGTAAGTCATTGTCCGTTTACAGATGTCTACGGTACTACCAGACTGCTGTCCGGCGTCCGCGGACGGAATCATGCTGCTCGATGAGAGCTCCAAGCTACCCCGCCAGACGCGTCGAGCTCCGCAATGCGCATCATGAACAACGCGCTAACAATTGCTGATCTCCAGTTCTACCACACAAACAAGAATAATTCGTGACAACAGCATCTCCCATACTCATTACGATAGAAGCGTTCGAACGCACCAACGAGCCATTCACAACACCAGCACGTCTCAAGTCCATCGACCACCCTACTCCCACCCCAAGCCATGGCCGCAGGCATGGACACCGACCCACCCCTCCCCTCGCACGACCCCGAGCACCCCGACGCCTCAATAAACATCTCTACCTCGCTCTCATACTGGGAATCCGTAAGCTCAGACAACAACGGCATGCTCGGCGGTTTCCCCCAAACCTCGCGCATCGACCTCGTCGGCTCCTCGACCTTCCTGGCCAAACTGCGGCGCTCGCGGCTCGGTGCAGGTCCCAAGACGCCCTTGCCGCTGCTCGACAGGGTCGCTGATTGCGGCGCAGGAATCGGGCGCATCACAAAGGGCTTGCTGCTCGGTGTGGGGCGGCGAGTCGATGTCGTGGAGCCGGTGAAGAAATTTACGGATGAGCTTGTTGCGGAGGTTGAGAACACAGGTGCGGAGGCTGCTGGTGCTGAGGCGGCGGGGAGGGGGCAGGTGGGCGAGGTGTTCAATGTGGGGCTGCAGGATTGGGTTCCTGCGACGGGCGCGTATAATATAATTTGGAATCAGTGGTGTGTGGGACATCTGACGGATGCGCAGTTTGTTGCGTATCTGGGGCGGTGTAAGGAGGGGCTTGTGAAGCCGCAGGGAGACGAGAAGGTGGAGGCGTGGATTGTGGTTAAGGAGAATCTGTCGACGGATATTAGGCATAGGGATATCTATGATGAGGAGGATTCGAGCGTGACGAGGAGCGATGAGAAGTTCAGGAAGCTGTTCAAGGATGCGGGACTGAAGATCGTGGCTACGGAGCTGCAGCGAGGCATGCCGAAGGAACTGTATCCTGTGCGGATATATGCATTGAAACCCGAATGAGCTCCATGAGAAGACGAACCACGAACTATAGATGCAAAAGTTATATACCCAAACATGCAAACACGATGATGGAGAATGCTGAACGCTGTTCTTTGCATTATCTTGCTCCTTGGACGGAGCCCAGCGTTATCAACTCTCCTACAAATGCCCTGTCGCCATAAACGTCTGTATAACACCCAAATCCAGCACCGGCATCCCAGGCACAGGCTTGTGCACCGGCGGCTCGGCCTCTTGAATCATGACAACTGGCGGCGGCGGCTTCGCAGACTGAACATCCTCCTGCGATGGCTGCGCACCCGCGTCCGCCGCCGGCGTACCCATCGCATCTTCGAACCCATCCTCATCATCCTCATCATCCTCATCATCCTCATCATCCTCATCATCCTCATCATCCTCTTCGTCCCCCTCCTCACCCTCTTCATACTCGCCCTCGTCATCAAAATCCGTCCTCGGCGGATTGAAGAACCACGTATGCGCCGAGTTCCAGCGCTGGACCAGCTGCTCCTCGGTCAAAACCCCGTCCACGCGTTTGTTGAACTTGTTGACGGCTGTGCTTGGCGCCGCGGCATCGATATCATCATCGCTTTCTTTCTTTGCGTCCTCAGCGGAGCTGGACTTGCGCGCCTCAATGCCCCATTCCGCCGGCAACGACGCGAATTCCAGCGCCTTCTGCAGCCGCTCCTCGACCCACTTCTCTTCCGTAGGCTCCATGCGTTTGCGCAGCAGGCCCTGCGCGACCGTATTGACATGCTCATCAGTGCCAGGATATGGACTCGTGGGGAATGGGTGCAGGTTGCGGATAATGTCGGTCTGGGGTTCGATTTCGACATCTCTGTAGTCTCTTCGACCATCGTTTTGCTTGTTTTTGAGAACCTTTCCAGCGTCGGTTTTCCGGTTCTCCAAAGTGTATCTGCGGCCCCCATTGATGGTGGTCATGAGTGTTGTGATGTAGCCATTGACTGTGCTTGTTGCGCGTTGGATCTGGGGCCAGTCTATTGCTCGTTTTTGCTGGATGGCTATTTCCATGTCGTATTTTAGCTTGTCGAGGGTTGCGAGCATGGGTATCAGCCCGCGTCGCAGGGTTTCAAGGGCTTTGATGTCTTCGGCATTGGGCTGGCCGACGAAGTTTTGGTTCAGGCCAGCGAGATTCTGATTCATCCTGCTCTTTCAACACGTGCTCCTTTATTCTTGAGGATATGTGCGTCGATTCCTTTCTCTCAGTAGATGCTATCCGCGCGATTTGGGTTGTTTGAGAAGTTGTGTAAACGTGAAGGTGCGTTGGAGCGCTGTGGAAGGCTATTGGCTGGAGCGCAACGCCAACTCGATCAGGAAAGGTGCACTTGGCGCGTCGACGCGTGAGGTACGTACGACTTCTTTCATCACTCAAACATCGAATCGACAAAGAAGGAAAATAGACCAACAGCATCGCAATTGCATTGTTGATGCCTGAGACTCGACAAGTGGCTTAGATATTGCGCTGACCCATACTCAATCCTTACGAACATCCAGGGGAATCGTCGAAATTGCTCAGGGCGTAGTACTGCTTGATCGAAGGTTATGTGCCAGCTAGATCTGTCAACCTCCTTTTAGCCTGAAGGTCACCCCTAGTAGTTCGTATGTCGGATTTTGGAGATGTAGCAGACAGGATGTCCGGGAGGTAGGTACGTGCACGACCAGTCTGGTTGAAGGCTACGCGGAACTTCACCGGACTGTCAGGCTTCAGTGAGCTCTCTCACTCACCGCAAGTCAGCTTGAGGCAACAAGATGTGGCCCGAGCACACCTTATGTGCCCTATCAGGTATAAATGTCTGCTTTCTTAAAGCTCATTGTGCACCCCTCTTCAACAACGCTGTACCACAGGAAGAGACGCAAATCAGCGATCGCAGCACCATGTTCGACACTTCCAACTACCTCAACGGCTATGAAGCGGCTCAGATACCGCGCTTCGACCAAAGTCCACCCATGGACTGCCTCAACGAAGCAGTTCGACAGTACGGAGTTCAGTCGCCAGACCACTTTGAACTCGAAGTCAAGGCGCGACAGGCCAATAGGCCATACGGCAAAAGTGCAAAGACAAACCCCAAAGACAATTCACTTACAATGTCTTTTGACGTTCAGTTTTGCGGCAACACTATTGAAGGACCCATCACAGTACTAGCGCAATGCCAACTTCATAGGAGTGGACGCCGGACTAGGAAGAAGAGGTGGGCGTGCCTCGCCGTCTCCCACAGTGGAATATCAGAAGCTCTTGAGACGTTCCTTGCCGCCACCTTCCCTGTCATTGACGGACCACTTCGCCATGACACATTGTCGCTCTGGTGGCTCGTGAATGAGAAGAGCTTCAACTGGACAGCCCTGCCGATTGAGTTGAAAGAGAGAATCATCCAGCACTGTATGCACCAGCCTTCCACCTACGGTGTCTACAGTGAGCGCTTGGCCCGTTTCCACCGGCGTCACAAACCAGACCATGATATCCGCAGACCGGGACCTTTCGAGCTCATTGAACAGCTAGGCGATTGGCTCCCTCTTCTCTCCGTATCTCACCAGGTGCGCGCCGTTACCCTCAGACTGTGCATCTCAGGCGGCGGTACCCTCCCTTACCCCGAGGGCCTGTGCATCCCAGCATCATCATACAGAGACTTGAGGGAGCGCATCTGCCGACTGAGAGACCACTATCAGACGACCACTGCCAATTGCGTCCCAGTATCTCCTGCGGAGCAATCTCTCTCGAAGACCTAAGGGCGTTTTCCGAAGATCTATCCCCACCTCAGTCGCTTCTCTTCGCTAGCCCACGGCGTCCAGAAGATCAGCTTGGGCATGGATTGGCTATCCTATATGCACTTCTTCCAAGTGGCCGTCGGAGGCTTCGAACGCTACTATGACTCGTTCAAGCGTTTTCACAAGATGGAGATCATGACCTACGAAGTCTTCGATCGATTCCCGTGTCTAAACGAGATTGTGGTACGACTGCCGACGAAGCCATACGGAGGTTGGCGGGACAAACCTGGGCAATGCGGTCCGCAGCTTTGGCATGTGGACTCGCCGTGTCCCAGAGTCATGCACAGAATCATCTACGAGCGAGTTGCCAAAGTGTTGGCGCCATACAACGTCACAGTGTGGAATTTGATCGACTACGATGAAATGCGACGGTACGAAGATGCAAGGGCGGCGGCAATCAAAGCGTTGAAATTCACAAAGGACGAGCTCGAAGAGCTTTACGCCGAGGATGGTGGTGGCATCGAATTGTTGGAAGACGAGAGGAAGCGATCAGTGGAGTTGGAGAAGGTTGGGCGGATGCAAGAAGTTGACGCAGCGGATCGAGAAGACGTCCAGGATGACTTCTGGCCTCCACTGCGCTTCTGTAATGAGCCATGCATTCTGGCACGAGTCTTGACGGCGAGGAAACATCACTCATATACACAGTTTGCACAAGGCAGCGAGCGGGTAAAAGTTTGATTACGTGATTATTACTGCTCTTCAAGGCTGTGCGATTCAATCATTCATACTTCTTTACTCACTTTTTGTCTACGACGGCTCTGCCTCAATCCCAGCTTGAACCATCCGTATACATGCATACTGTGGAAATATGGCCCAAACAAGCGCTCTGCATACTTGGACCCGCCGTGCTAGCTTTAGCGGGGCACCTGCCCGTCTCAGCCTCGTTCTTTCCTACACCTCATGACCTGACAGCAGTTTTCCAATGCCTGAGCCGAGCACAACGCCTTCGAGTGGTTCTTCAACCCTCGTATATCGCCTTGGCGCCGAAAAGCAGGAGAAATCCGAGGCAAAGATGGAACAAGTCCATGCCATGGACCGCATCTATCACATGGCAGCTTTCACCCTCATAGCGGCCGTGCCCCCAGGTATCGGTCTTCCCGGGTGTAGTTGGTAGACCTCAGCAGTCGCACGTTTCGAACTGGAGTCAAGTATTTCTCCCGAAATGCCGGTTCGTTGTCGACAACTTCAACACGACTGTCATCAAGTCATTTTGAAATAGCCGCGGTTGGACCTGTCAGGAATTTACCTTGTCGCGACGGGCCATTTATTCACCGAATGGCAAGCATATCGGATCTGTAACAGGCACTCATCTCAAGAAGAACTGGGTTAGATCATGACGACCACGAGCCCTTGGGATCTGCACAAGTTGAGCAATTACATGCCTGCGGTCGCAGACTACACATGGCGGAACCATTCTTTTCACTCTGAAATTCTCAGCGGTTTTCTAGAATTGGGAATCAGTTCGCGAATCAGATGGCAAGACCTTTGTCGCATGGCTTGCCGAACGGTACTTTGCCAGAGCTTTGCTGTGGGGACACACAAAGATTTTCGAGGAGAGACAGGCCGCGATCGACTGTCTTGCTAGTTACGGGGACCCTGGTTCGATTCTACATCGTCGAGAATGACTGTGCTTTTTGGCAAATCCTATAAGACGAGACGTGGTTCTTCAAAAATGTGGACCTTGACAATCTGGAGACGCTCCCAATTGTCGATCCTTTGTACCCCAAGCTGAGGTACGTGACCACTAAAGACGCCAGCCGCGAATGGCGAGTATCGATCCAGAACGCATGGACCGTTGCTACAGATGGGAGAGTTGACGAGACAGTAGTGAGAGCATTCTGTCGCCATGGCAGACTCATATTTCGAACGACATCTGCATAAGTGAAGCTTCGCGTACCTGCAGTATCCAGTTACAAACCTATGATTGACTACACGAAGCTTGACATCTGTAATTACGATGGGCTTATCGTGCACGAGCTTGTACAGCTACCTCGGAAACGAACTGACAACAATCTACGATTAGATCAAGATCATGAAGAAGTCGTCGTCGCAGCTGGGATAGCTTCGAAGTACGCTTGCTATACTCAAACGCACGCGACTTTGCACATTTCTGGCGAGTATCAGCAGCTAAGGACGGAGGATAGTCTGTGGTACCTATACATCATGTTGATAGGTTGCAACGATGTTGGGGCCGCGGAAAGGATCGCAATTGGCAGTGTCGATTTGAAGTTATGGATGAGGTGCAGCCCTCGTTGGCTCACCGTCGTTCTGGCTTGATTTACCGCAACAGCATTCACGGAAATGTAGGTTCGTGTTGCCTTGGGTATCGCGAAGGCGAGGGTTACGGAGACGCCCAGTGGTAGGCGCAGACAGCCGACTTACATCGACTCTTGTCAGCCTGCAGTTCTCGACCACAACACATGACTTGCGGCTGAGCTAGAAGATCGGCATCCTTCCAAATCATCACTCCAGATCTTCGCCTGCGGATAGCATGCGGAGAAGTGGAGCTGTCACCATTGGGAATATCGTCAATCTGATTGGCTGCTTTGAGAGTCACAAGTGACGGTGGTCAACACCAACCCCGCCGGATCAGCTTCCGCCGCGGCTGCCAGCTCTGCGATCTGGAATGCGATACGCTACCCCGCATACTATGATCACTTTCACGCATCCAGTCTGGATCGCAAAGCTGAAGCATCGGGTTGCCATGAGTGTCACACGCGGAGAGGCGGAAGCTAAGCTACTGTGGGGATATAAGATGGACGCAGAAGCACAATGCTTGCAGGATCCTGAAGCACGATTTACGACTTGAAGAAGGCAAAAAAACGAACCTCACCATGGGCGACACGAAGATTGTAACCTGTCCGATCTCACACCACAAGATTGCCAACATCCACAATGGCAAGGTTCCCAGCGGTACCGTCAAAGCCGGTGGCCAAGACAAACCTGCGCCGGGCAAGTACATCAAGTGGAACGCTGAAGGCGTAGAGATCATTCAGCCAGGCGAGCAAGAGAAGATTAAGGAGGTTTCAGACCAGTTCAACCGCTTCCAGATGATGAACTTCAACGAGCACATGCACTGCTTGCGAGGTACACATCTCAAGACACAGGGTGTAAGTAGTAACCTTCTCTTCGATTATATGAGCTGACAATTTCACAGTGCGTAATGGGCAAATTTGTTGTTCATGACAACCTCCCACAGCATCTTGCCCAAGGCATGTTCAAACAAGCCGGCGTATACGATGTTATCATGCGTTACTCATCACTCACACCGAAGATCGTACCTGACAACGCACCGGCGCCTCGTGGCATCGGCATGAAGATCTTTGGCATCGAGGGTGAGAAGCTCTGGGGAGAAGATAAGAAGACACAAGACTGGACATTCAATAATTATCCCGTTCTCGAGCTTCGCGACCCACAGACAACATACGAAATCGCTGATGCCCTGGAGCGCAACTGGAATGACATCCCCAAGTTCGCAGAAGAGCAGTCGAAACGTGTAGATGCCGACGTTGCCACACTGGGTGGAGGACTCCCAAGACAGCATAGTAGGTCTCCTACACACTCCCAGATATCTCTGAGGACTTGAGCTAACGAACCCAGTGTACGCAATGCCAGAATACTCTCAATCCGCCTACCGCCACGGCGACTACGTGGCCAAGTACGGCGTCTTCCCACTCTCACAGGAGCAGATCGACGCTGCAGACACCGACATCCAAGACTCAGACCCCATCAACATCATTTCGCAGGAGAACCGACGCTTCCACATGGCGCACAAAGTAACCTACTCCTTCTGCGCCCAGCTCCTCCAGGACCTCACCGAGCAGCCCGTCGACGACATCGGCATCGAGTGGGATCCCAAGAAATATCCGTTCGAGCAGATCGCGACGCTCGAGTTCGAGCCGCAGGATAGCTGGCTGCCGGAGTTCAGGACTTGGTGGGATGATCGTATTACGGTCAATAGCTGGCATGGGCTTAAGGAGCATCAGCCCCTCGGCAGCACGAATAGAATGCGGAGGGTTGTGTATGCTGAGAGTAGGAAGTTGAGGCTTAGGGTGAATGGGTATAGGGATTATGTTGAACCAGGGAGTATTCAGGAGGTTCCGGCGCCGTTACCTGCGCCGCAGTTGCCGCTTAGGCATCAGCCTGCTGTTACGACTGTGGAGGCTTAGGACGGGCGAAGTGTCATTTGTTCTGCAACACTGTAGAGCAAGAAAGGCGAAGGTAGAATGAACGGTGGTTGTACGGCACTCTCTGCCATCTTCGTTGCTGGTCGTCGATGCGTTCCAAACAAGTTGAGTTCTGTTTCGAGGAGATTACCTTGACTGGACCGGACATCGCATTCACAGTATCCCTTCAGGCCCGAAGCCCATCCATCTCTGTCTCCTCGGCCCCACAGCATCCTTCCGGATGCAGCTTACACCCTCATTCGATACTAGCGTTGCTGCTCCAGCAACACATCTTATCAACAGCAAGAAGAGCTGAGCAGGCTGAAATCTAGTATCCACTTTTCCACATACGATGACATCGAGTCACGGAGACGATGCAGCTCAGCGTTCAATACTTTCGGATGTTGTGAAAAATCCCGATCATTGGCATCAACATACCGCAGATGATATTGAAAACACACCACATAGCTTTGGAACCGGGTGGTCCACTTATAAGTAATCAAGATGACTGGCGTCTCCGTCCACCCGGCGGAGCACACAAGCGGCCGCATCTAGGTCTACCTATGGGGATGATATTGCTCGGTCGTATCCATCAGACCTTCGCTTGGTCGATAAGACATGATGATACGAGATTACTCCGTTCGATCGCTCACGAAAGAAGAAGACATCGCGCGGTCCTTTGCTGGTGCTACAGAGGCCTTGGACAGGACCTTTCCAGGAAATATCTTACATGGTCTAGCGGTGTTCTTCTTTTATATTGCCCTTCTGTGGCAGCCAAAATCTGGGGAGAAAGTGACAAGGCGACCTGATCAGCACAGCTGGTCATGGCTAGGTTGGAAAAGCGGGATCGATTGTTGGTCCCATTGGCACCTGCACTACACAGGTATATACAAAGAGAGCAGAGAGCCATCTGACTGGATGACAATGGCGCCGTTGCAACCGCTGGCAACCTTTGAAGCCACAGAGCCCAGCAATCTAACCCCCGCAGACGAAGTCATTTTCAATGGCTTCTATGCATGCCAGGCCTGCCGGAGAGACGCACATATACCGATCCCGCAAGGGTGGCATCAACATGGTGATATCAACTCCAGAGACCACTTCTACACCATGAGTGAGAAGTATCTGGGCGACTATCAATTTGACTTCCCCCTTCCCGTTGCAGATCCAGCTCAGCCTGCAACATATCTCTTGGTGAATTCTGTTCTTCTATGCACCGCCACTGTTGCTGATTTCCAGCTGATCGACACTGACGGCATCGTAGCAACGAATATTGCCTACGCAGTCAAAGTCTGCGCTGAAGACTTAACAGCTAGTCTTTTCTTGCGTCAACCTCACCATTGTTGGTACACGCTGCAAAATTCCCACACTGAGCTGCAGTAGATTCAGCTTGTAGCAATCTCAAGAGCGGAGGCCGCGGATGCAGACCGACTGCGAGACTGGTTCTACCATCGTCTCGTGGATTCTAAACCGTCAGGCGTTCCTTGCTTCATTGCTGAGTCCAAGCCATTCTACAACGTTCTTCGGATCGAGTGGGATGACGACGTGGCCTACAGGAGAATTCCAGGGATCATGAGTATGGAGGAATTTGATTTTCTGGGTGCTGAGCTCAAGACCTTCAAGCCTGGGCAAGAAGCAGTGTTGCGCCAAATGTCAGGACTCTGCACAAGATGACAAGGCCGCCAGTGCTTTCTGTAATTCGGTACAAGCAGTCGTAAATTTCGTCCTTGTCTGTGACCCTGTCCAGGTGTCCGGTTGCATGTTCCTGGTGCAGTGAGCTTTGACACGGTGAGTTTAACCTGCGGTGAGTTTCGAAACAGAGCCGAATTCGCCGCGCTAGTGTGTTGAGAGACCTGCCCCTATCATCGTTCTCTGTCCGTGTCAAATATAGAGCTTAACGATGACGCTGACGGTCTCATAGGGCCAAAGCTGCTGACGTACACAGTGACCGATGCTGAGTGGTGTGAGCAGCCGCAATGATCGACGTTCGGCTGAGGTTGTGGAACCCACAAAGAGATGACGGCTGTGCCTCTCGGGCTTAGCGAGGCTTCTGTATCACATTTCTTTGGAAAAAGGCGATCCCTATCAGAGCTGACTGTAGGAACTGTTTCTCAAATAATATTTGATGAGGCCGGCCGTCCTGCATGATGGCCCCTGTGTAGTGCAGTGTCCGTGGTCATGGACTTGGGCTCGTCAGCGCCGTCAGACTCGCACAAGCTGCACCTCAGAAAGGTCGGGTGTTTTGCAAGAGAAGCAATTACTCGGTACACCGCTCTCTTTGTGTCGAGTTTGAGATGGAAACCTGGCCGTGGGAGCGGTGTCTGGCAGGAAAACAAAGAAGCACATGCTCCCCGCCAACCTCGCGGTACCCCTCAGATGTGCAGGCGGGAGAATCAGCAACGAGTGCCCTGCATATCGACCACACCCAGGCTGCGCGAATTCGCATTTGAGTGGACCGAAGGAGTCGCAGATGCAGTGGTCCCCTCTTAGCGCTGCCACATACGATGGACGCACGGATAAGCAATACTCTCCGTGGTTTAGCGTTCCGTCGCAGGGCATCTCGAACGTGGCCGGGTGGAGAACGGGTCAACCCTGCTATCGTTCGGTTGAGAGCTCGCATGGCCAGGCAGTCCAGGTGATGGCCTCGCATGATGGATGGGTACTTATAGTCTGTCATGCCACCGCGGGGTCCCGTCGAAGCACCATCGAAGCACCGTTTGATCAGCTATTTTACCCTGCATCTATCTCCAAGTGAGGGTAATTGCGCACTGCACCCATCGACTCAGCGCACCTTCCGTAGCACGGCCCCATCCACGCTTTTGGTCTCACGCAAGGATCCCCGACTGCGCCGCTTAATTCAAACTTCGGCCCTGCCCTGGCAGCATCCCTCGCAGTCTGACCTCGCAGCGTCCCTTTGACGACATTGTTATTTTGACCGCAAACAAAGAGGCGGCGCGCGGTGCATTGTGCGGCCGCATTCAGACAAGCAACGGACGCACACCACAAGAATTCGCCCATGTCCGTTTCCGGAGTCCTCACCGTGTCAACCCACGAGAGGTAGCTTCTGCAAACAAACTGGACGCGCATAGAAAACAGACACTGCTGGACAGAATTTGCGGTTTCTCCAATTCCACGTCTATCCTCACCTCATCTCCACCATGCCCGAACCCACAGCACCTTCATCGAGGCGACAGCGCTCGTCCAATCAGCAGTCGAGCGCTGTCTACGGATACCACAACACATTCCACACCCACGCGCAGCTGCCGCTCGGCAGCCCACCCGCATACGCTCGAATCGACGACAATCTGCGCTACTTGAACGACAAGGCGCGAACCGAGGCAAAGGCAGAGCGCGCCGACGTGCTGCCACCGCCATACTCCTGCACCGTCGAGATGGGTGGAGTGCTAGGCGTGCGCCATGAGCTGCTCTCCCCATTCCACGTGTCTGGCCAGCGCGACTGGTCTGACTGCTACGTGATTCTACGTGGCACGCAGCTGAACATCCACCGCGCAAAGCAACCAGGCTTGTGGAGCAAGAGCAGACAGCCCACGGCAGGCCGCTTGATCTCGTCGTACACACTGCAGCACGCAGAAGTGGGCATTGCGTCGGACTTCAAGAGGACACCCATCATCCCAAAGTCGCCGTTCGCACACCTCGTTCCTGCTTCAGCTCGTTACAAGCTGTATGAGACTGACCCACACCTCTTCGAACCTGTCCGCGAGCACGCCATTCGCGTCCGTGCGGAGACAGAGCAATTGCTGCTTTGCGCACCCACTCAAGAGTCAATGCTTGACTGGGTCGAGGCGTTCTGCGCCGCTATCGACATCAGCTCACCCATCGAGGACCGCAGCGAGCCGCGCTACCGAAGCTTGCCTAGGAGGAACAGGCGCCAGCGCATGCTCGACGGGCGTGAAGATCTGGAAAATCTGTCAAACCTTGACGCTGGCAGACGTATCATTGCCGAGCAGGAGCGCATCATCCGCCAGTTCTACCCACACCTAGCTATGGGCCAGCAGGTGGGCAATGTCACAACGGTGACTGCACCAACAGATCCCGAACTCGACGAGTTCGACCCTGAAGACGTGCGATTCCCAACACGAAGCGGTCTCACGCATGTTTCATCTCACGATGACGAGGAGGAGCCCCCTTCAACAGCGTCTTCAGACCCCAAGAATGGCTCTGTCATTCGCCCTACACCCTCACAAGCTCTTCGCTACCGCCGGCGTTGCGCCCCAGTCCTGCTGTCCTCATCACCCCGCGTAAGCGATGTTGTGATCTGCGATGGGAAGCGCATGCGCATCAACGTTAAGGAGCACACGCTCGTCGATTACACCTCCCACCCACCACGCTACGATGCACACGGCTTCAAGAAGAAGCGCACTCCCAAGCCCACGACAATCGAGATTCAAGCTCCCGCCCCAGTCGTTGTGGAGAAGATCAATGGTGCAGAAAGGCCAGCATCGCCCATCCGTGCAGCCAGCGACGACTCGATTGCGTCCATTACATTCGGCTACGATCTGGCACCCACACACTCTGAGCAAGATGCCGACCGTATCGACCTTGCCTCGTCATCTGGCCCACCTTCTCCAACAGCCACGTCTCAGGCGAAGATGGATGCCACGCGCCAGCTTGGTCACATGGGCAAGATCAGGGCCAGTATCGATGGCCGCGATAACGAGATCAATGCCGTCGCTCTTGGTGTCGGTCTGTTGATCTAATTACCTACCCTTGTATATACCCGTCACTCCTGTAGATAATTCCCTTTGTTTTTTGACAGCGCTTAGCGACATAGCTCCATTGTTTATGGTTGAGCGGCATCTCAACCAACAGCAGTAGTTTGTCGACTTAACTGCTTTAGAGATACCCAGCATAGTTCCGGACGAATTGTACATAGTTCAATCACACATCTTCACATGGCTTGATCTTCCTTTGCTCTGCATTCGTGCGTGTTCGTGGAGCTGCGGGGATCCGGCCAGTTCAAGCTATACGCAACTAGCTACATCTGCAGGCCTCCATCCACCTTACATCCGCCTGATCAACACTGCAACTAGACCAACCCTCTTGGCCTTCCACTCGAACTATCGACTTCGATAACTCTAGGTCAGCAGACAACACCATTGACAAAAATCAAAGAAGGCACTGCTGACGCCATGCAGCTCCTGCACCAGTCCCTCCTTTCCCTTTTAGCAGCCATGGCAACAGCAACCGCAGCAAGTTCCTCACATGACCTCATTCAACGCATAACCGCAAACGCAGCGCGAGACAACATAGACCTCACCGTTCTTCCATTTCACAAGGAAGCGTTGGATTCCATCACCGCGCTAGGCAAAGATGCATCCACCATCCCCCTCCCCGACTTCACCACTGCAACCAAAATAGACACCCACACCCACCCCATCCCCTCCTGGTTTCGCACCCTCGAGCTCTCGGCCGCTGGCCGCGAAACACCCTCCTGGAATGTTTCCTCCCACTTGATCTTCATGGCTGAGCGCGGAATCAAGAGATCCATCCTCAGTGTTAGTACGCCGCAGGCCAATGCGTTCGCATCGCCGAGCAAATTCGAGCCCAACGCCGAGCTCAGGAGAAAAAGGACCATTGCGCTCGCCAGACTGCTGAATGAGTACGTCGCTGAAGTGTGTCGTCTGTGGCCCGAGCGGTTTAGTTGGTTGGGCGTCACGGCGCTTCCGTATGTGGCGGAGAGTGTGAGGGAGGCTGAGTATGCGTTGGATATGGGTGCGTGCGGGGTGAGTGTTTTGACGAATGCTGAGGGTGTGTATCCTGGCGACGTCTCGTTCGCGCCGTTGTGGGAGTTTCTGCAGACAAGAGCGCAGACACGTGATGGGAGGGAGGTAGTCTTCATCCATCCTACGGACCCGGTGGTTGCGCTGGAAGACGGGAGGTTGATCTCGAGTCGGCCTTGTACGTGTTGTCTCATTTACTTTCTCTCTCTCCGTCCTTGCTCCGTCTTCCTCCATCAACTTATAACATGGCGACTCACGCCCGGATCTACCAGCGCGCAAGTCACACCATATCACACCAACTCCTACTAATCGTCCCAGCACCCCTCCGCTCCGGCCTCGGAGAATTCTACTTCGAAACTGCACGCGCCCTCTCCTCCCTCATCGCCTCCTCACCCCCGTACGTTTCCACCCTCCTAAAGTACCCCTCCCTCCACTGGCGCGTATCCCACGGCGCTGGCGCCTTCCCCGACATCAGCGAGCGCTTCCTGCTCGGGTTCCCTGACATCTCTGCGGCCGCCCGAGAAGCATACAAGTCGCGCTTGTGGTACGACAGTGCGGGGCCGGTGTGGCCGAATCAGATCAAAGGGGTGCTAGAGGGTATGGGGGTTGGAACCGAGCAGTGCGTGTTTGGCACGGATTATCCGTATGGGATTGGGTTTTGGGATGTTGATGAGAATATCAGGGGTTTGGTGGATGCGGAGTTTGTGGGTGGGGAGGAGAAGGAGGGGGTTTATTGGCGGAATGCTGGGAGGCTTTGGGAGGGGAAGATCTGAGTCGCGAGGTATGGATGACTCAAAGTTTTCGCGTTTCGATGTCTTGTCATCCAAGCTTGATGGCCGCAATCTCGGCACCAAGGGACAGCCACTCTTGCTTCTCTACAATGCCTAAACCTCTTCTGTACGCCACATCTCCTTCCCACTGGATCCAAAGTACGTTGTAGAAGCCACCACACGGACCAGGCTCGCAGGACCAGTCTTCGCCCACCAGATCTTCGACGCAATATTGAGCCCACGAGAACATTCCCGCGGCACTGACTATTTCTGCCTCCGATATAGCTACAAGCTCGCATGTGGCATCCACCACAACCTCAGGAAGGCTGCCTTCTCGACCACATAGGAGCAAGGTTCCCGCGCCATGTCCATTCTGAACTTGAGTCTTGACTGGCCTGCATTTCTCATGAGGTTCCGTTGTCGTTGTCGTGAAGGCTACCTTGACGGTGGGAGCGGTACATAGAAGAATCATGGAGGTACAATGCACTGGTTCGAAGAAGTGGCTGAACTCTTTCGTATCTGGCAGTGGGTATGCAAACTGAAAATCCCCTCGATATGTGTTTTCCTTTGTGAAATATTGACGCCAGCCATTCTCGTGTCTCTGCCATCCAGGAGGTAATTGGCGAGAGTCGTCAGTCCGAAAGGCTTGGTAATCGTGGAATGCGTTAAGCTTCGACAAGTCCGCTTGTTCTGATAGAAGGCGATATGAAGCTAAAGGTATAAGAGGCGCGGGAGTTAGCCAGTCCTGTTCTCTGCGTCGTGGACTGTGTCGGAAGAGGCCAGCATGGTACGGGAACCACGCATCTAAACAGTTCACCTCGCCCTTCCATCCTTTCCACGACCAACTCGGGTGCCCGGAGTGTCGCTTCAAGACGAGTGCGGGTTGCCAAAGCATGGCGATATCGAAGAAGAATAGGGGTGGTCCGTGCAGTAGTCCACCGGGAAACGTTCGACTCATGACTTCAGTTGCGCCAGCGAAGGCTCTGGTGAAGTCGTCATCGTAGGTGAGTCTCCGTCTCGAATAGTTTTTCACAAGGACTCCCCATCGTCCAAGGGACGGGATGTCTGGGATTAAAGACATCATCCCCGTGGGTACTCCTAGATGCGGGCGTTCGGTCGTCCACGATCCGTCCGCATCCAAGACCACATCTTCGACCCACTCGTGCTGAATACAGCGACCGCAGATCCAACTGACAACATCGTTAAATACAAGCAGGCGGCGAGAGAAGAGCGATTCTTGGAAGGTCCAGCCCCTCTTGACCCACCTCGAGAAGATTGGGTAACCATATCGGTGTGTGAGCGTAGCATACGCCAAAGCATCGTCGCCCAGGCCGCGCCGTTGAGGTGTATCATGCACACCCTGAAGACCATAGTCTGCGCTTTTGCCCTTTGCAGCAACTATGGTGAGCTCAGCATTGGCGAATATGTAAGCCATTGAACGGAGCATCCTCTGCATGTCTTCGGAGTCCACATCCTGCAGGATGCTAAAGCAATCTACCCACAAGTACCTATGCCCGATGCGTTTCGTAAACAAGATAGCATCGCGAATAGTCTTTGGGATGGCGACGCCGTCAACGTCCTTGAAATACGCGCCAGGCCGCGACAGATTGCGGAAATTGATCGTTGTACTTTTGGTGATCACTGACGTGCCCCATACATACGACAGGGCGAGGTATGAAGTCGTGCATGACCGCACAGCAAGGGATCCATTGTCGACATCAACAAGAATGAGGTGCGAGAGATATTCCGCGAGCTTTTCCGAAGGACGGTCGTTGCAGCAGGGACCGTGTGTGTCCTGGCAGTCATTCCGCCAGGATTGTATGATCGTAAGATCTATGTCATATCTTATGGGCCTCTGCTTCAAGTTTGCAATGTAGTCCAACTTGTCAAACCACTCGCCCTTATCGAGACGTCGGCCACCGACTTGCCTGTCATATATAGCTCCCTTACTGTCCGCCTCTGAGCAAGAGCTCTCCGATTGTGTCTGTTCGTACATTAGGAAAGGATCAGAATGGTCGGGTGTTTGAGTCGAAAGAACGCAGCAGAGCTGGCAAGGTGCAAGGCTTTTAGGAACGTCAGCGCGGCTGCAAGAGGAGCAGGATGTAAGCCATGTGGGTCGCAGCTGGACGAATAAGAATCGCGGTTGAGGCGCCGTGAGATTATCGGTAAGACGAGAGTGTTTAGGCGATGGAGACAAAGTCGTGGGTTGTCCTCGACCGCCACCGTTCTATGATTCCTCAAAGTACATTGACTCAACGGACTGGTGTTCTGTGGATCAACTCGAATGAGCTGCTCCTGCATTTCGCAACTTCGGAAAAGCCAAGAAAAGGCGCAAAAACGCGTCCCAAGTCGCTGCACATAAGCCTATGGCGTGAGCGGTCACCGGCAAAAAGCGCTGAACGTGGGGTCACCAGGTTGCCGTAGCCACAGGGAGCTGCAGGTGGTGTTAAAAGACCGAAGAAGCTCGTCGCGATCATTTGATTCCCACAGCCTTCAAAAACTCCTCCTTCTGCTGCTGACCCTGTTGTCGTCCGTCCGCTTTCGAATCCTTCTTGTTCTTCTTTTGCATCGTCTTTGCGCTCTTAGAGTCCTTGTCGTCGATCTCAAGCAATTTCACCACATCAGCCATGCTCTCGACCTCCTTTACCCCTTCACCATGCGTAAACCGCCATTCAACCTCCTCCTCAAACCTGACCTGGAAGGCTGCCCAATTCTGCGCCTTCAGCTCATTGACATGCGCAGTAACCGCCTCCGCTGGACCCGAGTAGACCAACACGCCCGGATATCCTGGTTTCGTGATGCCCGCGAACGAGGGCGACAAGCACAGCTTTCTCTTATTTGTGTTGAGAAGGTGATGTAGCCAAATAATCACCGTCTTCTTAGCATTTGGGTTTGTATGCGTTTCTTTGACGGATTTAGTAGATTTAGTGGACGCGATGCTTGAGGTTTCTAAACGCGTAGAAAGCACGTCTTGAAATGTGGCGATGATCGCATCGAGGGCTTCCTCGCCCTCTGGGAGGTTCAGAGCTGTGATCGCGGTCTTGGTTTGTGTTCTGATGTCGTGCTTTGACGAGTCGGTCGCGCCTAGGACCTCTGGTAGGCCTGATTCTGGGTACGCCTCGGGTATGCGAAGGTGCAACGTTGCATGGTCTTGTGTGAATATGAGTTCTCGGCTCTTTGGCGAGTAGGTGGCCTGCTCGGGGTACATTGCTGTGAGGAGCTCAATCTCGTTTTCAAGTCGAGAAGGCTCATCTTCTGACGTCGCCATTGGTGGTAAACTCGACTCAGAATTGGTAGTGGCCCTTTAAGTTGTGAAGATGGGAGGTGATCAGCGCTGATTGGTCAGTCATGGAGCGCTCAACGACGATGATTAGATCTGCTCATACTGCGTGATTATGAACGGCTGTTCATGCAAATTAGTCATGCACGTTTCGTTAATGTTTTTGGTGATGTCTGGTTGAAATGATGATTGGACGCTGCCTTTCGTCATCGTGAAAGCTACACGCGTCCGTGCGCGAGCTGGTACCTTACTTTATCAGCACACAAGCTTACGGAGGGCTGCTCTCTTGGGTCGTTCTAGTCATTGATATGTCTTGATATGAATTGACCCTCTACATAGATGAAAAGGAGTGTTGCGAGCAGGTTCAAACTTCAAACGGGCAGGCGCTTCCGGTTACTTGGGAAACAGCTCCGGAGCTCAACGGTACCTGCCTCAGCACGTCAGATGGCACGCCCGTAGGATGGTCTGACTGCATGAAAACGATTAAAACGGGTCGTTGTGGACTGAAACGCGTAGCAGTCTCGGCGAATGGTCAATTACTGTGGGCGGTGCCGTGCCCGAAGCATCTTACGAGGGCTGCACGCGGTGAAACTTAATAAACCCTCTCGTTTGGGCTAGTACGCAGTTCGATCGCGCTTCGTCGTGTGAGTGCAGGCCAGCCAACCGCTCGAAAGCTTGCCAATTGCCTTGCAGATTCGACTCTTGCTTCTTCGTTCGTCCTGCAGCCTTATCGCCGCCTAGTCTCAGCACACGTTGGCTGTGACGCTCGTGAACGATAGCAAACCGCTCACCCGTGAGCCACCTCCGCACGCACCCAAGCACCGTACCTACCTCTTGACCGGGGCGCCTCGTAACCTCAGCAGAGGAACCTTCAGCTGCAGACACCCCCGTAAACCCGAGTTTCCTACGACTATACGCACATCGAACGGCCACGAGCCGTGCCTGCGCCCACAATGAAGGCTGCCCCGTTATTGGTGTCCTGGCACAACGAGAACGCTCCCATATACTCGGCGCACTTCGAACCCCACGGCAAGGGACGACTGGCGACAGCTGGTGGCGACAACAATGTGCGAGTACGTGTTTGGGAAGCTGGAGAGTTGCAAGGCGACTGCTGACGGGGAACAGCTCTGGAAGGTCGACAATAATGGCGAGGACCGCAAGGTCACCTATCTCTCCACACTCGTGAAGCACACACAAGCAGTCAACGTTGTGAGATGGAGTCCACGAGGTTTGTTAAAGCTGTCGAAGTGCAGACCACATATGTTAACGTCTGCAAGGCGAAGTGCTGGCTACCGCTGGTGACGACGGCAATGTGCTGTTGTGGGTACCAGCTGAGAACCAGACCAACACGCACAACTTCGAGGAAGGCCTCGAGGACAAAGAGTCGTGGCGAGTCAAGACGATGTGCCGGTCGATAGGATCAGAGATCTATGATCTTGCCTGGTCTCCAGATGGCGTATACTTCATTACAGGTAGTATGGACAATGTTGCACGCATCTACAACGCCCAGACAGGTACGACTCGCGCCCTCAACATCCATGGACGACTACTTAACAGCACCAGGAGCCATTGTACGGCAGATTGCCGAGCACAACCACTACGTGCAGGGTGTTGCATGGGACCCGCTGAACGAGTTCATTGCAACCCAGTCCTCAGATCGCTCGGTGCATGTCTACACACTGAAGACCAAGGATGGCCAGTTCGCACTCGACCCCCATAACAAGGTCACGAAGATGGACCTGCCTGCTCGACGCATATCCTCGAACAGCCCGGCACCGCCTGACTTCGGCGCACGAGCTTCATTCGCTGCCGACTCGACCCTAGGCGGGGGCTCGCCTGTGCCTTCGATGCCTGGAACTCCGCAGTCTCTAGCCTTGCCTGCTATGCACCCTCCTCCCACATCGCACAGCCGCCGCTCGTCCTTCGGCGCCATGTCGTCGCCGTCTATGCGACGGTCTGCCTCACCAGCGCCGTCCATGCCACTGCCTGCTGTCATGCCAAACTCTCCCAGCATGAGCAGCATTGGAACCCTGGGTGTTCGCAACGCCCCCATTTACTTCAACGAGACCTTGACCTCCTTCTTCCGTCGTCTCACATTTGCCCCTGATGGCAGCCTGTTATTCACCCCGGCTGGTCAGTACAAGGCCGTCCATCCGTCGTTGACAGATGTAGGCAAGCCGGCCGAGGACGTCACAAACACTGTTTACATTTACACCCGAGCTGGTCTGAATAAGCCTCCAGTCGCGTTCCTGCCTGGACACAAGAAACCATCTGTGGCTGTCCGCTGCTCACCTGTCTACTACACGCTCCGCCAAGATGGGCCACCAACGAAGCATGTCACTATCGACACCTCCATGGATGATGATATGCCGTCTTTGCCAGAACCGATCTTGCCATCCGCGGCTCCTACATCACACTCCTCCATGGACCCACCGCCGTTGACAAGCGCACCATCGCCTGCCCCAGCGGCATCACCTGCGCCGACAGAGGGCAACGGTCCACCTGCAGGCCCGCCATCAGCTTTCAGTCTGGGTTACCGTATGATATATGCTGTAGCAACTCAAGACGCAATCCACATCTACGACACGCAACAACAGAAACCGTTGTGCATTGTCAGCAACTTGCACTTTGCTACCTTCACTGATATCACATGGTATGTCACCGAGCTTTGGCCGTTTTGCTTATAGTACTGACGCCCGCTAGGTCGAGCGATGGCTCTACTCTACTCATGACTTCTTCAGATGGTTTCTGCTCGGCAGTTACTTTCGCACCTGGCGAGTTGGGCGAGAAGTACACCGGGCCTCTTGCCTCAGCGGCGAAACGTCAGGCTACTCCAGCTGCAATCAACATCAATGCAGCGCAGTCCTCGAATCATTCGACACCTACACCTACCCCAACGGGCACAAGCATCCCCGTACAGACTATCGAAAAGCCGCCTGCGATGCAACGACAGCCTTCGGCAGGCTTTCCAGCATCACCGAGTTCCTTTGTACCAGCGAGACCTGGCAGCCCCACAAGGAGCAATTCTGTCTCCAGCATCGCTACGGCGTCATCATTCGCTCCTGGTGTCGGCGATCCTAGCTCAATGAATGCACCTACTCCAGTGATGTCTTCGGTGCCCAGCCTGGCCGCAGCAAACTCAGGACCTGTCCCAATGTGGACCCCGCCACTCACTCCAGCCCATGGACAGGGCAACACTCATAGCGCGAGCAGCTCGATCAGCGGCATTCCTGGTATTGCGACTGGACGAAGGGAAAGCGAACAAAGCGAGTCAGGTCGTGAGGATCTTGCAGCGTCTGGCATCAAGAAGCGCGAGTTGCAATCCGTCCCAGAGGAAGAGGGACGCGAGAATAAAAAAAGACGTATTGCACCAATCCTGATCAGTATGGGAAACGAGAGCGACAACGCTGTCGCGAGTGAGGAGAGCACGCCAGCGCCGGCGGCACCGGGTCAGCAATGATTGTCCGGAATCTGACTTTGCTATTTCAAATGCGTGTACAAGCGGGCGTTTTGGGGTTTGATGTTTCGGCTAAAGCTCTGAGCCGAGCTGTTGTTTCTGCGCATATCCAGCATATCTTTTCGGTGCTCGACGACCTCTAGGGCAAACGTCTTGAGGTAGACGAGTTATTGTAGTCCAGGTATACCTAGCTGAGTGTACCCCAACCAAGTCACATCTTGCCCTCTCGCCCGTGCCCCGTGAGCATCCCCATCTCGCGGCGTGCGCATTCAAATGCACTAAGATGCCAGCTTCTCCTTCTCACGAATCCCAGGCTGTCGTCATCCGAGCATGCGCCTTGTTTGTGGTTTAGCAGATTGGCCTAACGACATCGGTAGGATCCAAGAAATGCAGTGACGATCCCCTCGTTTCGAGCCAATCACGGCGACCCCACGTGCCAACACTCAACGCAACTCCTGTTCTGGTTGGCTCTACTGCACAACGGCGGATACTGATGTAGGACAAGCACTGCAACCCAAGGATGAGAGGTTTAGGTGCTTGTTATCGCCCGTGCGACCCGTGCATAAGGCGCGGGTTCCTGGAGTGTTTTCGCTATCATAAAACCGGCGCATTCACAATCTCGCAGCTACAAGCCGCGCTAAGAGGTACGACAGTCGCGATTCCGCATAGCAGCGACGGTCGGCACGTTCCGCCGATAGGAATAGAGCAGGCTTTGGCAGGAACCTTACCTTGCTTGAGCACGAGACTTGTCGTATGACCTAAGTCGTTAGAGCAAATATGGCTGAACCCAGGAACCTCGATACCGAGACGAAGGTACCGCAAGAGAAGGACATTGAACAGGGCGGTCATGGCGTTCTTGATAGCGACGACACGAGTAGCCTGGGCAAAGGTGATATCTTGAGCAGAGAGCACACAGATCCCGTGCTCAATGCTAAGATGCATCTTATCAACAACGTGAGTACTTGTGCTTGCCACAACGAACAACTTACACATCGATTCGATGCTCCTCCTGGAACAAGCGTTAGGCTATCGAATAGGATCTTACGCTGACTTTTTAATACAGACTATTGACGAGATCGGATTCACGACATATCAATGGTGAGTAATCTCCAAGTACCAGCTCTCGCATCATTCCTTGACGATCGTCCAGGAAGCTCTTCGTCTTGAATGGTTTCGGCTATGCAGTGGACTCCCTCATCCTGTTGATCCAATCCATCATCGCCCGCCAAGCCGCCCTCGAGTTCAACCCAGGGTATCCCAATGGCCTCACTATCGCGGTGTACGTGGGCATGCTGGTCGGAGCGTTGTTCTGGGGCATTGGCGCAGATGTGATCGGGCGCAAGGTTGCGTTCAACGTATCGCTGATCATCTGTTCTATCTTCGCTATTGTGGCAGGTGCGAGCCCGAACTGGGAAGTATTGGGATTGTTTGTGTGTCTGAGTGCGTTTGGTGCTGGAGGGAATCTTGTGCTCGATACTGCAGTCTTCCTTGAGTATTTGCCTGGTAATCGCCAGTGGATGCTGACGCTCATGGCAGCTTGGTGGGGTACGTATAAACTCGCCCATCGTAGGGATGACCAGTGCAAGACCACAGAGTAACTAACTCACTCAGGTATCGGTCAGCTCATTGCCGGTTTCTTCGCCTGGGGTTTCCTCCCAAACTACTCCTGCCAGGATCCCGCAAACTTCCCTAACGCCGTCCCCTGCACAAAGTCCAACAACCAAGGCTGGCGCTACGTCTGGTACGCGTCCGGCGCGCTCGTCTTCGTAATGAGCTTGGCGCGCATCTTTGTAGTCCGGCTGAAAGAAACCCCCAAATTCCTCATCGGCGAAGGCAAAGACGCCGAAGCCCTCGCTGTCCTCCAGCACATCGCGAACAAACACAACCGCCCCTGCAGCCTGACCCTCGACGCACTCACCCGCTGCGGAACGCTCTCCACCCGCTCGACCCAGGGCAAGAGCAAATGGGCTCCCGGCGCCATCGGCATGCACCTCACAGGTCTATACGCCACGCGCCGCATCGGCGTATCCACAACGCTCATATGGTTGAGCTGGACGCTAATCGGACTCGCATACCCTCTGTATAACGTCTTCCTGCCCGCCTACTTGCAGAGCCGCGGCGCCGCGTTCGGGCAGCCCAGCGCATACATCACGTGGCGCAACTACACGCTCGTCAACTTCAGCGGGATCTGGGGCCCCGTGCTGGCGGGCTTCATGTGCCACACCAGACTCGGGAGGAAGCACACGATGGTCATCGGCGCGCTGGTTACGATGGCGTTTTTCTTTGCGTACACCCAGGTCCGGACTGCGACGCAGAATGTCGTGTTTACGTGTGTGATTAATTTTTGTCTGAATGTGTATTACGGCACGCTGTACGCGTATACGCCGGAGGTCCTGCCCAGTGCGCATAGAGGTACGGGTAGTGGGATTGCGATTGGGTGGAATAGGGTTATGGGGATTTTGAGCGCAGTTATTGCTACGGTTGCTGATGTGAGTCTGACGCTTGTGCCGAGAGGGAGTTGGTGGCTAACACAGAACAGACTTCGACACCGGTGCCGATTTATATCTGCGCGGCGCTGTATATCGTTATGGCGGCTATTGCGGCACTGTTCCCTTTCGAGCCATATGGAAAGCGCAGCTCGTAAAGTCTTTGGCGGACGCTACGGCACATTGCGTACGGCAATGCCGGTACGAAGCTACACTTCCAAGAATCGGGTCGACGACGAGAGTCCCGAATTCATCACCGAGGTTCGAATTCATCACTGCGTCTTGAACACATCACATGTATCACTGAAAGTGAGCCTTATGCCAGTTGTTTGCTTTGGCATTGCAGCGGCCGTGCCGATTGCAGCGACTGTGCCTAGCAAGGGTTCTAGAGATCAAATAATACTTTACGTCTAGCAGGACAGGCAGTTTCCACGTACTTGAAAGTTGAAAGGCTGACTTTCTCAATGACGAGGATGCAAGGGCGCCGGGTCTGCGGACAACTACCGTCAGCATATAAAAAGTACTTCATTCAACTCTACTACGTTCCTCTCAACATCTCAATCGGGCCTCACTTTCAGTTCGGCCTCACGATTCCTCCGTCCAGACCGAGGTCTTTGGTCAGATCCTCACTCTTCCCCTCGCCCTTCTCCTGTATCGCCCTGCTCTCCAGCTCATCGAAGCCTTGCAGCGCCTCCCCATACCTCTCAAAAACGCCCCTTCTATACCCCTCCGCAACCTTCCTCACAAAACTACTCTCATCCCACCTCGCCTCAAGGAAATCTTCGAATTTCTCGTCTGGAGACGAGCGCTGCACGCCCCACGCGGCTTTATACGCACTGCCAAGCGCGCACGCATTCCCGCCGATCTCGAGCTTGAATACACCCTCGCTGCCGCCAAGGACGCTGCCCGCGAGCTCGGCGATGGCGGAGTTGGCGGCGCCGCCGCCGACGAGGTAGATTCGGCGGGGCTGCGCGGGGAGGGAGCCTTGGGGCTCGACGAGGGACTGGGAGCGTAGGCGTAGGGAGAGGAATTGAGATTCGAGGATTGCTCTTGCGTCGGCGTCGGGTGTCGGCCACGCCTTGGACTTCTGCTCAGCGTTGGAGAGTGAAGAGGAGGAGGAAGGGGTGTATGTGTAGCGCCATACGCCGGCTTTGACGGCCGGCACGATCTCTGGACGGGGGAAGAAGAGACCGAGGCGCATAGGATCGGAGTCTTTGCTCTGTCCGAGAACGGGAGTTGAGGTCGCGACTTCGTTGAATTTGTCCCAGCTCTTGTCTGACTTATCTCCGTTAATGGCATCGCGGATGTGCTCCCTCGCCAGCCCGCCGTTCTTGTAGCACAGCATAAACATGTACAACCCCGCGGTGGTGGGGTGGTTCATGAAGTGGTACGCGGGGTCGGGTTTGTACTGGTTTGTGCTCATGAGGAAGGTCGTGCTTGTGCCGAGGGACACGATGGCGTCACTGCTGCGGAGCGGTAGGGCCAGGATGGTGGACGGGTTGTCGCCTGTGAAAGCGACGATCTGTGTGCTGTTGGGAAATCCGTATTTCTTTTGGAAGTAGGGTGATATGGTGCCGAAGCTCTTGCCGCCGTCCTCAGGCACGTCGCCCAGCTTCTTGCGCAGGTCCTCGACGCCGTTTGATCCGCCGGCGAGAGCGAGGAGGTCCTCATGCCACCGCCCGTTCTTGATGTCCCATAGGTTGGCACCAGTTACGTCGGAGATGTCCATTGGCGCAATACGGCCTAGGAATATGGAAGCGAGGAACGAGGAGACGAGGGTTATGCGTGCAGTGGCCTTGTAGGCGTCGGGGTACTTGGTGTGGAAGCGGAGTATCTGGGGCCCGGAGAAGCGCTTTGGTCTGTCAGTCTTGCTCGCTCCTCTCTTCTACTAAACTCATTCTTTCATGGACGAGCATCGAGTAGTGGGGAACGTACGTGATGGGCTTTGCTCCCCGTCGCCTCAGCCAGGTTCTTCGCATCTCCCAGCGTCTTATCAAAAGCCTCGACCTGTTTCTGGGTACTCGCATCCTGCCAATTCGGACTGAAAGGATGGCTAAACGCGCCCTTCCTCTCGCCTTTGGCACCGCCTTCGAGCTGCTCCAGCAGTGTCTTCCCCGAGTTCAGATTAGCAAGAAGGTGCTCAGCATCCTCGCTCCAGAAGACAGTTCCATGCTGCATGCCCGCACCACTGATGCCCTGTACTTTTGAGAAATCTGCACCCTGCTCTTTCAATCGTTGCAGCACGAGGTCAATCGCTTCGAGGAACAGAGCGACGGGCGCGAACACCTCGCCCTCAGCGGGGTTCGTCAACACGCCCTTTTCGATGCCATACTTTGCGCCAAAATCTGCGTCGAAGTCGACTTTGGCTTCGTGGAGGAGCTTGAGGTCAGAGCCGACGATAATTCCTACGTATGTTAGCTATCGATTTTGGGAGAGAGTAGGTGGTGGGGTAGCTGCGCATGGTGGGGCTTACCCTTGAGCTGCTGGGTGCTCAGATCAAATCCCAGGAACTGATCAGCCATTATCAACGAATTTTAGAGGTTCAGTTGAAATCGAGGTGGTGAGGACGAAGAAATTGGCGGGCATGAAGAGATAGTATGCCCAGCTGTGGTGGTGCTCAGAAGCCGCTCAGGGTCCACATTTGACGATAGCTCTACATCACGTATTTTGCCGCCGGAGTCTGCGGCGAAGAACCTTGTTAATTGGCCCGCGGATAAATTCTCACAGAGATGCGTGACTTGCGCAGATGCTTGTCGGTGTTTGCTTCCAGCGCATCGGTGCCGTCGCCGATCGCGAGCACGTCGTTCGCCGCGGGTAATAGCTGAAACGAGCGTTAGCGTGGACACTGTTGAAGCTCAGCACGTATCAAGCCCGTGATCAACCCTTACACGAATACATATGTACATATTTCTTATAAGCTGGTGAGCTTCTCAAGCATGTCGGCAGAGCAGTGTGGAACCATGGAACGTGTTTTGCCAAAACGCTGTGGGTATCAGTGACAAAGCCTTAAACATGTGCTTCCTCGCTCAGCAGATATCTTCTCGGTCAATCGACCCGCTCACAAAGTCACATTCGGTTCCTATTCAATGGAGACAATAACAGCAGTAGTTGGTGGGCAGGGTGATATGAACAAGATGCATTGAACCAATCAACAGGTTCAAGATGGTGTATATGCCGTGACCCTGTAATCAACTCCCAAGCGCCTCCCATTCTTTGCTCTTTGTCTATACAAAGTGATGCTATAATACCGCAAACAGTTTCACTTCCTCCTCCGCGCTGTGTCGGTGCTCTGACTATGCTTATGGTCATGGTCGTGGTCATGGTCATGCTCTTCAGGCGTTGTCGTCCCGCTAACATCGCCCGTGATAAACTCATCCAAGAAGTCAGGCTCGCCAGTGCTGTTAGTGACAAACCTGACCCTCACTTTCTTGACGCCGCGGACTTTCGCGCCCACGCGCTCCCGAACCAAGTCCTCAACAGCACGCGTCTGATCCACCGTCCAAGACCCAGGGACCCCGACTTCGACATCCATGAGGTAATTCTGGCCCGCCTTGACGCCCTGCACGGCTCTAACCTCAACCTTCTCGGTCGCGGTGGTAATGCTTTCCAGTGCTTTTGCGGCGGCTTTGGTCACATTATCTCTCATCTCGTCCTCGACACCGACGTCGGCTAGCTCGAGGAGTGCGGATTTGGTGTTGCCCCAGCCGGCCTGGACGACCATGAGGGAGATGACGAGGCCGCCTACAGGATCGAGCCACGATGCGTTGTTGAGGACGTTGGAGCCGGCGATTAGGAGAAGCGCGACGAAGGCGGTGAGCGAGTCGACGCGGTGGTGGTAGGCATTGGAAGCAAGGACGGTCGACTTTCGCTCGTTGGCGACTTTGAGTGCTGGGTCGGATTAGCAGGTGTGATGAAAATGGTACGGGAATGCATACTCGCTCGGTATAGCCACTCCTTGATCAGAATGGATCCAGCGGCCAGCCAGGCAGCATTGATGTTGGGCCCTAAGTCGTCTGCGCCGTGGTGGTGGTGACTGTGTGCCAGCAGTCCCAGGTTTGCGACTGTCTCAGCGAACTCGGGGAAGAACTGCTGCATGATGGTAATCAGAGCCGACCAGCCCATCATGAAGCCTCCCGCCAGCAGGATGCCGCTCACGCCCAACGAGCCCAGACTCTCAACCTTTCCATAGCCGCTGGGGAACCGCTGCGAGGGGGGCTTCAGTGACCAGCCTACGGTCGCCAGCGTCATGACGTCGCTGACGAGGTCTGTCAGACTGTGGATGGCGTCGGCGGTGAGCGCTGTACTCTGTCAGAAAATGGCCCTCCGTCTCCAATGCGTCTCCTGCTGCGGCGTACCCTGGCTGTTGAAGACGTAGCCGCCAAACCCCTTTCCCACGGCCATGCCCAGGTTGACATACAGCCCGATGCGGGTGATGCGCACGCCGGCATCGTTCTTGTTCTTGCTGAGCAGAAAGGTGTTGTCGTGGTGATGGTGGTGGTGGCCGTGGCTGGCGTGCCCGTGGCTGTGGGTGAGGCTCGTCATGGCAGCAGCAATGTGTCGTGTGCGGTGCGCGGTCGCGGTCCAGTTAAGGGACGGGGCAGCTATTTGCGGGTATTGTGCGCCGCTTCCAGACGGCGAGGGGCTGCGACCCTTTGTATGTGTCCAGGTTTGCAGGACGCGCAGCTGCGGGCGGAGAGGGCCCGGGTAGCAGGCGTAGGGCGATGTGCGATGCCCGTGCGACTGCGCTGATGCGGACTGTGACGGGGCGGCGCGTCGTGGTGATTGAGGGGAGACGCGTCTGCAGACAGCAAAGCCATCTCTCTGGACGCGCAGCAGCATGGGTGGGAAGCAGTGGCAGGCTCCGCGCGGTCCTGGGTGGCAGCTCTATGCATGTGCAGCCATCCTGCGATAAATTCGACGACGGTTGCTGCCGCCGATTTCCATGTCAAGCTTGGTCAAGCATCATCATTCCCGCAAGTGGGGCCCCGTCCTGGCCCGATGCTGCAGGCACGCATGCCCATGCCCATATCAGCCCGTGACTCTGCTCACGTACGCTGCTTCAAGCCTCACACGATACGTCAGTTCTCGTGCAGCCTCGTGGTCAGCGTCGTCACGTCTACTGCCAAGAGGCTGTGACGGTACCTGCATGTTTCACCAGCCAGAAAACATCACCAGGAACGCGCGTTCAACTTAAGTTTGCGAACAATTCGTGAAGAGCCTTCCGCATCAAGCCTTGCTTACAACGCCCAGTAGGGCTTGACACATTACCAAGACTTTCTGTAGACTCGTGTCTTTTAGACTGGTAGCCGATGGTATGAATAGAGGTACCTGACTTTTAAGTTGCAGAAAAAGCCGGATACAAGCTCTGGACTCCAGAGAAATAGGAGGTAGTCAATCCCTATTTCTGCATACATTACATGCAGACAGACACCCTGTTGGCTACAACACTGTTGCTGTTACTTCACGCCCAACAGTACCCGCCAATCGCCATTTCTCATGGCCTCCCCCAGACCCTTGAACCCCTCCTGATATACTTTCCTCCCCGCCAGTTCGTTAGCAAAGTTCAGTCGCTGATCCATGTTCCAACCTTTCTGCACAAACATCCCATACACCATGCCGGCAGTAAACGTGTCGCCTGCGCCGACAGTGTCGGTGACAGTAGCGTCATAGTTTCTCGAAGGCCTCCAGGCTGGCGCTTCGGAGATGATCGGTTCCTGGTTCGTGCCTTTCCTCATGGCTACGCATGTACCCGCACCCCAAGTGCATACTAGTATTGCCTCGGGGTGGGTGATGTCCAATTGCGTATCGAGGAATGTCCTGGCGGGCACAGCATTGTCCTTGAGTGAACATTCACCTTCGTAGTGAGCCTGTGAAACGTGAGTATGTGAAACGTAAGCCTGGAGGTATCCATGGCTTTTCTGGAAAGAAGGCATTTGTGTTTGGATTGAAGTTTCGCAGGTTGCACTTTCCACAATCCAGGAGCCAATCTGGAGGTAATTGGGGAACTTACCTCTGCCCAGATCTTCGAGTAGAAGACCAAGTCCACCAACGGCACGATATCCTTGAGGCCGACCCTATCCGGCTTCTCGCATTCCAAACTGATCTTGATTTTCTCCTTATACCCATAAGTTTCCCTCAGCCAATTGACACAAGGCAGGATAACTTCAGGTATACGACCTTCGAAATGGATCCATACGTCGTCCTTCCCAATCTTGGGATCGTCAATGAGAGGCGCGACGCCCTTCTTAAATTCTTCCAAGGTCATCTCATCGAGCGGGTTCGCACTCACGATCGTCCGAGTTTGATTTTGTGCCGATTGGATGATGTAGCTGCTAGCTGCGAGTCGCTCATCTTTTCGAAATAGGCAGAGTTCCGAGCTGATGCCGGGAAGAGATAGCATTACGGCTTTGCTGTCTTCTGACAAGTATTCAGGTAAGACGGTAAGAAGATATTGCTCTGAAGTATACGTCGACTCGTCCCTGTCCCCTTGTCGTGGCAAGAGTTGGGTGAAGACTTCTAGCGCATTGGCGGTGTTGCCGCCACGCCGGCGCTCGACTTTCGTGGCTCGAAGTTTGGTGTCTTCCTGTGGGAATTGCGGCACTCTGAAGGTGGTCAGCGCGAGTCCAGCACTGCTCTTGGGTTGCTTACGAGAGGATCGTGTCCATATACACAGCGCCAACGCATATCAGGCGTTGCGTGCGAGGAGCCGTTTCGCTGCTGCTTTGAGTTGTGTGTGACATTGTTTGATACACGGGTAACCCTGTTAAGGTATGCAATGTTAGAGGCGTGAAGTCGAACGCTAGAATGTTTTCTGTGGAACTTTACTGTTTACTATGATGTCATCGTCACGAGCTGATGCAGGCGCGACTGAACTGATTTGTTTACGTTTGAGGACCTTTCGCGCTTGCTACTCAGTAGGATATCGCTAAACGACTATGGGCAGTTACGCTCCTCTTCGCACGTTCGTGGCCATGAGTGTGATTTTCTTCTTTTTCTTGCCCTTGCCGCCTGCGGGCTTCTTTGCAGCTGTTGAAGACTCTGCCTCTTCACCCAACGACATAGCTTGAGCTTGCGCTATCATCTCCTCCTCTTGCATCAGCTCCTTCTCCCAGCCCTGTAGCCAGCCGTCGTCGATGTCGTGATCCAAAGGCGCCAGCACTGGCGATGCACCTGCAATTGCTGTGGTACCCCAAACGGTGCGTGGAGCAGAAGGGCTTGTGGATGGTGAAGCCAAGGAAGCAAATCCTTCGCCTCGGCGAGCTGGCCACGGCGGCGATGTTGACGCATCTTCGCCATCCGTGATAACCTGGCCATCTGGGTTGCTGGCAGACGCCAGCGGTAGGAAATCGGCTGCAGAGAAGCGCTCAGACATACTAGGTCGCTTTCTGCGTGCCGAATTGAATTCAGCGTACTCTGCTTTCTCGGCGCGTAATCTTGCCTTCTCCTCGCGACCTTCCTTGTCCTGGTGCTTCTTTCTTCTCCTCTCAATCTCAGGCTTGAAACGTTCCAAAACCTCGGGCGATACGGTGTCTGTCCAATCGCATTCCAGAAACGCGACCTCACAGCCATATGGTAGGTGGGCAAGGTACTTCGTCCGTTTCCTGAGCTCGTCGTCTACAACATGCCCGGTAGATACCCGCTCAACACGTGGCAGGATCGTCGCAGGGAAGGCCGCGAAGTTCTCAAACGCAGCTTTGAGAATACGGATGTCGAGCGGCGAGAGGTAGTAATGCATCAAGGCCTGATAGAAAAAGTACTCGGACGGCGTACGGCTCTGGTCGTGGTGTTGTCGGTTGCGGATTTCAGCAAGCGTTGCTGGTACACTTGAGCGCGAGGTCTGCGAGGACATCGACATCTTGCGTTGTTGACTTGTCTCGATGGGGGTTGTCACACCATCTCCGTCCTGGCCAGAGGGAAAGAACTCAGGTGCATCTTCGCGGAAAACGATGGGTGCTCTCTTTGGTTTCGGCTCTGCTGGCTTAAGCGCAGACTCCGGCGGGTTGCCAATGCCCTTGATCTTCTCTTTCGACTCTTCGATATTGCGAATCGCCTTCTTCGCCCATTGGACGTTATCTTCGCCAAACATGACCTCATCCTCCTGTGCTTGCTGGCGCAACTCGACGATCTCGCTTTGGAATTGTTCCAGCATGTAGTCCTCCCCGCCGCGTAAGACCCGGGCATAGTCCATAACCTCTGCAGCAAAGTACCAGGGAATGTCTTCGTCTTTGCCCAGTACCTCTGCGCCATCGCGGGGCATGGCCAGCGTACTTCCAGCTGAGCGCATCACCAGACGAAGGACTACGTCCCCGCCCTCTCGCGGTGGCTCTCCCTCTTGTCCCACGTACCAACGTACAGGTCTTGTCTCGGTCGCGTAGATGGTGTCGAAGCACAGCGGGCACTTCTTGGAGCGCGCCCTCTTGACAGGCTGCTGACCCTCGTCCTCGGAATGCATGTAGCGGATGAGACAGGGCAAACAGAAGATGTGACCGCATTTGGCCATCCTCGGAGCTACCGGGGTTCCGAGACATATAGGACATGACGCGTCCTGGGAGACAGACGAAGCCAAGATCTGAAGGACGTTGTTCCAGTCCAGGTGGATATCGGCATCGACACCTTGAGCGCGATAGTCACCACGCGGATCGACAATGAAGCGGTAGTTCGCGTGTACATATCTAGGATTGATCAGTCTTGCGTTTTGCTTGAAGCGCAAATGCCGCGTACCTCGCTTTGTCAGAGGCATGATAGCCGGAGCCAACGCCCCAGGTGGGAGTGCGCCTGTTGCTCCTACCATGCCCGTGACGGTCGTAGTGGTTGTGGTTCTGGGGACGAGGCGGCAGATTGAAGTTCATGAGATGGGTTATGGACGTCTGTCCCTTCCGGTTGCCGTACGGACGCATGGCGAGCTAAGATGTCAGTATAAACCACGTCCGCAAGACGCGCTGGCACTCACCGACTCGGCAATGGTATCCTCATCTGACTGCCGGAACTTCTTGGAGCCCTTGTTCTGCTTCTTCGCCGGCTGATTGTTCCTCGGCGTCGGCGAGTTCTTGAACGGCAGACTGCCGCGCTGCTGGCCGAAGAAGTTGACGGTCGCAGAGCTCGACTGGTTTTGCGCAGGCGACTGTGGCGCGGCAGGCGCAGAAGCTTTCGAGGACGAGGCGGCCGAGGTTGGGTTCGAAGACATGATGCTACCCGCGCGAGGGGCTCACGATGACGGCGTTCCGACACAGTGGACACTGCTCAATCCCAATACAAAACGAAAGAAGGCGCACGGCGAGGGGATAAGGATATGGGAGGCGTTTGCGGGGGGGCTGGTCGTTTGGTTGTGAGCGTTTGGGTCCCCCAGAGGGATGGACTTGGAGAGTCAGAGAGGTTGCCACCAGGATCATGACGACGGCTAGAAGCATCATCACGTGTTTTACTATCACTGAGCTACCGTGCACTTCGGACACGTTCTCTCGAACGTAGAAGTAAGTCAAAGTCTTGTATTTACTTGATACAAGCTGTACAGGATTCGTTGCAGCATCCTCAAGAGTCTCGAGGTCAGCGAAGAAGCTTTGAGCAAGGGTTCTGCATAACCGGCTAGATGACTTCATCGGCTCAAGGAAGAGCATGATGAGCCTTCGACATGTTGTGTCTCCTTCGAAGTGACAGTAGTCTACAAAATGTATGCGAGGGAGATAGATCGTGAGCCTGAACCGCAGGACGACCGCAGTGAATCCATGGGTGGTATTGCCTCGTTCACTGACTCAGCTGGTCGATGCGTCAGTTCGTCGTGCGGCCGGGATGATTTGAAGTCTGTGCCCGCAGTTGAACTTCGACGAACTCCATCACCGGCCTCAGCATCCCCACGACCACGCCGACTTTCCACCCACGCATCCTCGCGTCTCCCATCTCCGGGCAGTCTCGACTGCGCTCATGTCGTGCTGATACAATGACAGCGAGTCTGGCCCGCCACCCCGCTGCCTGTCCTTCCACGCCGCCAGTCGCGCGACCTTAATCCGCGTAATATTCGACTGCATCATCGTCGCCCGCGCACCCTGTCCGCACCACCCCCGTCGCGTCGCCCATCGATAGGCGCTCGACTTAGGTCAACGCTTCGGCGCAAGTTCCTGTTGCCTCGCCGGTTGGACGCTCGGTCTCGCTGACCAGCGCCCGACATCGAGGCAACATCGCCGCCTGTCGCCCATGATGCCAGGCCACATTCCGCCCGGTGGGCCATACCACCAGGGCCGGAAGCAGATGGAGCACCCTTACCAGCAGTACCACTACGCTCCTCCGCCGCAGACACACTCGCCCGTCTACCACAATCCCTACGCGTCCTACCACCATCCCCAGCACTATGGCCCGCCGCACGGCTACCCGCACCAGATGCCGCACATGCAGCAGTGGAACCCGTACCACCAGCCGCAGCCGCAGTACAATATGCCACCGCGCCAGTTCCAGCCTCAGGCCTCGCCTGTCGTAGTATCTTCACACCCGCACCTGGCAGGCATGCCTCCGGTGAACCGTTCGCTCGGTCAGACGCCGCCTATTGTCCACTCGCACACGCCCCCGGTACAGCGCATACAGACTCCCCAGCGTGCCCCGTCCTCGCCCTCGGTCCACTCGCAGGTGCAGATGCACTCGCCCACGCCGCCTGCGCACACGACCGTCGCCAGTCCCCCGCCTGTCGCAGAAACAAAGCCTGTGCAGGCCGCCCCACCAACACCGCCACAGCCCTCGACCTTCAAGCCGTTCTACCCGCCATTGCCATGGCTGTCCGTACCTGATGCAGATTTCCCACCACGAGCGGCAGGACGAAGGAGGAGAAAGCGGGGTACAGTATCAGCCCAAGAGGAAGGCCTTGCTCTGCCTTCGCGCGAGCAGGATGTACAGGAGGATACCAAGGTTACAGAGGACACAGGCACTGTTGAGCTCGAGTCTGCAGGGGAACCGGAGGAGTCACAGGCTTCGACCATCGCTGTTCCGTCGGACGCCGAGGTTGACACTCCCTCGACTTCGCACCCACCTTCTGAGATCGATATTCCGGCGGTGCAGCAGCCCGCTGCTCAGACAACTGCTCCTGCCCAAAAGCACGCTCGTAACACGACCAAACCGGCTGTGCCCCTGATCCCTATCAAGCCGGCCAAGCCAGCAAGCGCAGCTTCGACTACCCAGAAGTCAGTCAAGTCGCCACCTGCCGAGAAACCACAGCCGAAGTCTGTCGATGAGGTCGCTGCGCCTGCTACAGAAGCAGTCGGCGCTGAAGAGCCCACGAAGCCCGCAGCACCGGCAGCGCCCAAGTCCTGGGCAGAGCTGCTCCGAGCAAAGAATGCCGCAGTGGCACCACAAGCTCAGGCGCAGGCTCAACCATCAGCCATCAGCAATGGAACCGCCAGCACGAACGGACCGGTAGCACCCAAGAGCAACTCGCTCGCCGATGTCCTTGCCTCATACTCAGTAGATGCCGAAAAGAAGGTATCTTTCATCGAACCTCGCGGCCTTGTAAATACCGGCAATCTTTGTTACATGAATTCTGTAAGTTATCGACTCCCATGTTAAAAGTCATTTGCTAATTGTGCTAGGTTCTTCAAGTACTGTTGTTCTGCGCACCTTTCTACGACTTCCTGGATCAGACGGCGAAGCGCGCCGTACATAGCTTCAAGTCTGAAACCCCTCTTGTTGATGCCATGATTATGTTCCTTCGCGACTTCAAGGTCATCGACTCAGCCAGCTCGGTTGAGCAGCTCCGCTTGCGTTTGAAGACCGATGAATTGGAGCAGTACGGCGACCCGCTTACACCGGAGTACGTCTACGACACCATCAGGCGCCTGCCCCGCTTCGATAACATGAAGCGAGGCTCCCAGGAAGATGCTGAGGAGTTTTTGGGTTTCCTTCTGGCTGGTTTGCACGATGACTGTGCACTCGTCATCAAGAAGGGCGAGGCACAAGCTGCCCAGAATGGCACAGTGCCCAAGACAGACCGCTCAAACTCGGCAGATGACGGATGGCTCGAAGTCACAGCGAAGCAGAAGACCTCGCTCACTCAGTCTTCTGGCGCGGTCGAGGTTGAGACGCCGATTACCAAGATCTTCGGCGGTAAGCTTCGCTCTGAGTACAAGAAGTCTGGCGAGAAGCCATCCGTCACCTTCGAGCCATACCAGCCACTGCAACTAGATATCGGCGAGCCGCACATCAACAACATCTCGGACGCGTTGAAGAACCTCACTCGCCTAGAGACCCTGGACAGCCCTGTTCGTGGTGCCAAGGCTTCCACTAAGCAGGTCCACATCGAGACACTACCTCCAGTTCTGATCCTTCACTTGAAGCGATTTCACTACGACGAGAAGGGCCCACAGAAGATCTGGAAGAAGATCGGTTACCCTCTTGAGTTGGAGATCCCGAAGGAGGTGTTCCCTCAACACAAGCGTGGAGGGTTCCAGGCAAAGGGCGGCTTCCCGAAGTACAGACTCACAGGAGTCGTCTACCACCACGGCAAGAACGCCAGTGGCGGCCACTACACGGTCGACCTTCGCCGACAAGAAGGAAAGGAATGGATTCGAATGGATGACACAGTCATTCGTCGCGTCCGTGCTGAAGACGTCGCTGAGGGCGGCGCTGAGGAGGACCCCAAGTTGCTGGCTGCTGCTCTCGAGCAACACAAGAACGATGCAGGCAAGAGCAAGAACTTCTTTGCTCAGATCGACATTGACGAGGAGGCCTCTGACAAGGGCGGCTGGAACCAAGTCAATGGTACAGACAAGAAGGATACGAAGAAGTGGGCAGGTGTTGTGAACGGCACAGCAACGCCCAACTCCGCTGGAAAGAGAACACCACTTCCAAAGGAGAATGTCAGGGACAACAAGGTGGCATACATTTTGTTCTACCAGCGCATCGAGTCATGAGGGGTTGCACTCGAGCGGGGATAAGCAGGACGCATGCTCACGATTTACAACGACCAAAAGTCATTACAGCATAGCAATGGCACGGAAAAGCATCTCACAAGCGCAGAGCCGTGGATGAGTGTTCATCGGCACCGCTTGTTGGTGCACAAAAGAAGAGGAGGAGCAATTAGGCGAGCAAGATACCCTTCTGGGCGTCATATAGGAAGAAAGACGATGTATAATACATTCACGAACCGTGACAACATGACGCGTGCAGTCGAGGTGGCTTGGCATTACCCCTCCACCCCACCTTGAACGTCGAGCCCTGGAGCTTTCGAACTCCACAGCATTGACATTACAACAACAAACGGCTGAGAGAGCAATTGACAGACATAATGCTCATCACAGAGACACACAAGGATGTGCCCACCCAAGCAGGTGGTGACATGAGTGCGTCGTGTAACGCTACCTTTGCTGCGATTGAAGCTCACTGTCAGTGCAGGGGTCTTCATCTTCCACCCAACAATTGCGAATTACCCCAAGGCAAAGTTTCCTGGCGTTGTTGTATGCTCTGAGATCTATCAAGGTGTGTGACTGCTTGATACGTCGAGCAATTGCTCCTTCTAAGCGCTTTCCCCACAACTGTATCCACGCTGGGATATCACCATTGACTCAATAACCATACGTGCAACATCGTCTCTACTTCATCACCATCTCACATCGCCCAGTTACCGGCCCTGTAGCACGCTTCGCCCGTCAAATTGCTTCGCAAGGTTACATCGTCGCCGCCCCATCCTCCTACCACGAGTTCACTGGCCCTGAGCCCCTAGCCTACGACGGCCCCGGCACCGACGCAGGAAATGAATGGAAGGTCACCAAGAAAGTCTCCGCATACGACGAAGATGCCAAGCTATCCGTCGACATCCTTCTCGACCTGCCAACATGCAACGGCCGCATCGGCGCCACAGGTTCGTTTTTTCACTCCCCATCCCAATCCAATCAACTCGAACCAATGCGATCACTCACGCTTCGTCCTTACAAGCAACCAAGTACTCACAATAGCTAGGCATGTGTCTCGGCGGGCACCTCGCGTACCGCTGCGCCCTGGACTCCCGCGTCAGCGCCGCAGTGTGCTATTTCGCGACAGACATCCATAGCGCGACGCTCGGCGCGGGCAAGAGCGACGACTCGCTGCAGCGCGCGAAGGACATCAAGGGCGAGCTGATCATGATTTTCGGTAAGATGGATAACCACGTGCCGCCTGAGGGACGCGACTTGATCCGCAAGACGCTGCATGAGGCGGGGGTGACTTTTAGCTTCTATGAGCCGGCGTGGGCGCAACGTAAGTCTACTCCTTATCGTCGTCGAGAGCATCAGTTGATCATGCGCAGATGCCTTCATCCGCGACGAACTCAGCAAAGGGCGCTACGACGCCGCACTGTCGGGGATTTGTTTCGAGATGCTGAAGGAGCTGTTCAACCGCACGTTACGCTCTGACCTCGGACCCCGTAGCGGCGGCGATGTCGAAATCGAGGATATCTGCTAAAGCTTCTTTCCGTATACTACTGGGAAGATCCACATAATATGGTCCACAGCCGATTATCTGGTCAACATAAGAATTGGTAAAGGTAGCAAGTCTCATCTCCCGTCATGCCGTTGGCTGCTTCTGGGGTGTATTCTTGACAATCAAGAAGCAGCAAACTTCGACACTGTCTGTTCACCACGCGATCTCTTGCGGCTCTACTCTTCGCTCCTTTCTCAACATGCTCAGGTCTCCTTGCCTTCAAGACAAGCTTCGTATATGGGAACCAAAAAGCACTCATTATCTGCCTCCGGATACAACTCGATTCATTATACAGTTCTGGCAAGTCGGCATTCTAATGACCAAGCGAAAGCATTCTAGGGTCATCTGACAGGAATGAGCAACAGGTGAGTGAAAGTTTGCTCTGCACCACATATAAACGCTCATCACGCACATGCAACACGCTCTCTCCATCAACCTTACACACCAACAATTAGGAGTACTTCAACTGTCAACGACTGAGCCTAAAGATTAACATGACCCTACCTCTATCCAAGGCTCCTCCAGCCCAGCCCGATGCTGACGCACCCGACTACCAGAACATGATACTCTCTGCCCTGAAAGCTGAGATGCGACAGCACGACATTACCTGGCGTGGACACCACAAGAAGAAGTACTTCATCGAACAATTGGGGCACTCAGACGATCAGAATCGCAAGGCCCAGCGTCGAATCCGAAAGCGCGCAAGTCTCATGTCTGCATCCACATATGTCGAAGATACAACGCGCAGATCGTTCCTAGATCTACCGACAGAGCTCAGGAACATGGTCTACGAACACGTGTTCGAGCGATCCTCGAGTGAACCGTAGGTGATGAAGATCGGGTACTTGCCAGGATCAGATCGATTAGGCATATCGCAGCGACCGCGAGAGCTACGACGTTATGGCAGACTTACTGGAGATGCTAGGCGCGATGAGCATTGCCAGACTGGGAATTTACAGCGAATAAAGCTTTCCAAGCCTTCTTGCCACTGGTTGCCCAATGCCACGGCCTTCAATCATTGGATCTCGAACTTACAGTGTCCCACATCTTCTTTTCCGATATTGACGCACTGCACACGCACTTCTTCAACAACCTCGCACTGAAGAGTATTGGACTCAAAGCACTTGCACATGTCCTCACATGCTTGCCAAATCTCCGCAACGACTATCTGAAGTTCCATTCATCGCACGACGACAGCCATGCGCGTGATATTGAGGACATTTGATGCGCAGGACCAAGATCGCAACGATATTCTTCGTTTCTCGTTTAGGGGCATGCGTCAGACCATGCTCTATCTCCAAGTTTAAGAGCGTCTGCAAGCCAACAACGTCTGGGACTATAACGAGCAAGAGCTACGTAAGTTTGGCAACATTTTTGTGGACATCTCATTTCCTGATGCAAACCTTCACGATGAGTGGGAGGAGACGTTGGACTTTGAAAGATGGAAGGAGCTGCAACGATCGCGCGAGGCATCAGCGGAAGGTACTGAGTAAGTGCTGACCATTGCCACCAGCATCCAGGGCTAGACGCTCTCTTGCCTTGATAACAGCATCTACAATAGCCTCCTTGGAATATCGACGGAGATTACTCATCTACTGACACTACCTTCGCGCGTTCATTCTTTGGATCTTCATTTCTTCATTCTTCACCAAAGGACGTTGAGTGAATTCTCCTCCCTTCCAGAAGATAACAAATTCCCATTAACACCAAGAACCATACCAAAGGTTCGAACATTACCATAGGTACATTGTGACATTCAAATAAGCGACCTTGACGACCAAGCCATCCTCGTGGGCCTATTGTAATTGCTTATAAGGCTTCGCAGTCGAATTCGGAGTTGGCGATTGGTGGTGGTGGTCTGCAAACCACTCCCTCGGGTTCCTTTGTTCTCTACTCTGACTACTCATCATCGGTGTGCCACTACCGACACACTCCAGTGATTGAATCCGCGACAACATCAAGGGATACTCTCAGTACCGAGGCATAGACACCTGCTCACTGTTCAAACACAATGCGCCGCAACCTTCGACGCGGTCATCGGTCAGTATGTCAGACTCAGATAGTATGCAGTTGAACCCTGTCAGGCCGAAGAATTTGTACAGACACCAAAGCAATGTCGAGAGAGAGATCGCACTGGTGGACTTTCTGAATAAGGACGACAATTTTGCGCCGGATGTTGTTTTTTACGATGTGACGGACGGCGTCACGATACGTGATCGCGAGAACTTGTATCGCATGGGCAAGAAGCACGAACTCAAGGTAGCTACCACTCGACGAAACTCTTTCAAACATGTTTGACTCCCAGTAGCGCAAGTATCGACCCCTCTCGGCGCTGAGCTTTGCCATCGTACTCACGGCGATATGGGAGTACCTTATGATCGCATGCACCCAAGGTCTTGTCAACGGCGGCCTCGCTGGCTTGTTCTGGAGCTACATATGGACGTTCGTCGGGTTCACGTTCGTCGAAATGAGTCTCGCAGAACTGGCATTAATGTGAGATGCGAGTGTCCCCATAGATCGAAACAAACTGACACGTACTCAGGGCTCCAACATCTGGCGGACAATATCACTGGATTTCTGGATTCGCACCACCGCAGTACCAGCAATTCCTATCTTATGTCGTCGGCTGGATATCAACGATGGCAAGCAGGTAATGCCGCAGACTGCTTTCTCACAGGCACGATGCCGCAGGCTCTAATCGTCGTCAACAATCCCTCTTACGAGCCGCAGCGCTGGGAAGGCACTCTATTAGCATTCGCCATGGTCCTCATCGTATATATCTCCAACATCTGGGGCCATGACATCTGGCCCCGTGTGCAAAACGGTACGGTCGTCTCTTGCGTGATTCCGTACCTACGACCGCTCATGCAAAGCTACGAGAGCGATGATGGTCCACATAGCCGAAAGGAATGTTCAATCAGGCTAAGTGATAAGTCGAGGGAGAGCAGAGGCTCGCGAGATCTGATTGGCGCAAGGGAGCTACAGGTGCTGGACAAAGGGCAAGGCGAAAGACCTGATTTGAGCGATGTGGGTCGGTTGTTGGACCCTGAGAGGCCGGGCTTCGTGCGGTTGAAGAGTGCAGGAAGGGTCGAGAGAGCGAGTAAACAAGTCGTTTGATTGCGCTGTGCGAAAACTCTAGATGTGATGAAGCAATAGACTAGATCTCGTATGAAACCGTCAGTATCTGCCTGAAGAAGTGTTTGTGGCTCACCCTGCTGAACAAGTCACAATCAGTGGTGTTTATGGCCCACTTGAGGCTTGAACCGTACTTACTGGTCTAGTGAGATCAACTGTCCGGGTGTTGCGTGGTGATGTGTCGTGCATAAGTGACAGGCGTCGACAGCCGATTGCTGTTCGACCTATTGCTCTTGCCGTCACTACTGGGAAGGTGCGTGATGGTGACTGCCATTCCCACGGCGTAACTTCCTCATTCTCACAACGCGTGCCATTTTCTCCCGTCGCTGTCCAGGGATGTTGACGACACAATTTGCTTACCATCAAGGGGAAAGCGCCACATGTGAATACACATCAAGGACCGCTGTCGTGATAGCAAGCGGTGTGTTGTTCTTGGTGTAACGTTGCGGCGCAGCAGTTGGGCGAGTTGTTCATGGCCACTCTCACGAGGGCATGGGGTCGAGTACATCTAGATCCTTGAAAAGCCTTGATTCGAAAAGACATACGGCGTGGACTGTTCTTCATCAGTCACACTCTTCAAAGTGGCGCTGCACGCATCGTCCCTGTCTTGACAGGTGGCGAATGAATCGACTGAACCTTCAGCCAAAGTGGTGATTCAAATGCTTCGTATATTACACTCTACTCCACGCAAACATGCACTATGCCAATTCACATTCTCCATTCTCTTTCTATCCAAATCTTATCTCCTCTTCACATCCCTCTAATACTGACCAGCCGCAGCCTGGCAAGCCTTGAGCTGATCAAGGTACCAACCGCAGATGGTCAAACTGCCCTGGTTCTCATCCATACACCTGCGAAAGCTGGTGACGTTCTCGGCGCACGGCCCGGTCTGCGCCTGCGCGCTTGTGTTGACCTGGTGCTGGGACTGAAACTCGGTGCTCTGAGGGTTGGCCTCAGCGGGCGCGCTGCTGCCGCCGCTGAACCAGCCGCCGACGGCGTGGCCGATTGAGGATCCAACTGCGACACCGCTGCGGAGTGTTAGTATGTGGTGTAAATGACGTTGCGAGTATAGCAGTTTTCTGAGGGCAAGCTTGGGAAACGTACGCAGCGGTGGAAGCCATCTGGCCGAACAGACCGGGCCCCTGGGGAGTAGCAGCGGCCGGTGGCGCTGCGGGAGCAGCAGGAGGAGGTGCAGCAGCAGTCGAGTGCTGGCGAGCGGGTGCCGGAGCGGTGGTCGCGGGCTTTGCGGCGGGGACGGTAGGCCTGGGGCGGACAGGCGCGGCTCCTCCACGTTGACGAGGCATGATTGCTGATGGATTGGGGGGTTTGGTGAGGGCGATTGAGTGTTTGTTGGTGGTGTTGAAGTCGTGATGCAGATGGCAAAAGACCTCGGACATTCATTCGAGAAGCATCGGCGCGGAGCTCTAGCGGCGAAATGCAACATGGGAGCTCGATGATTGGTCAACTTTACGTTATAGACTGAACAGCTTCATCAGGCAGCAGAGCAACGAGAATACTGTACTTGCAAACCTTGATACCAGGATTGCTTTAGTGGCCAATCAATAGTCACAGCAACATCGAGCTTGTAATTGACCTCAAAGATTCGAATCACCACCAAATCCAAGACAGCACTGATCACAGCAATTGCATGACTGTTAAACCTCATTAACGTCCACTGCAGAAACCAATGCATGATATTCAGAAGACAAAGGTCTATCGTAAATGCTAAACTCAGATCCGCAGTCCACCGCGCCAAAGGAGAGTAATGCAGCAAAAAACGGCTCGTAAGCGTAGACACTGCCCCTGTCCAGTCCGCCGCACGAGAGGTATGCAAGATGCTATCAAGCAGAAGCCGATGTATGAAGGTATGAGGAAACAGCACCAGCGAGACGGGTCTGCTGTGGGAGAGTGCTGGGTAGTGGGTATGTTCGTTTCTGCATCGGTGCTGGGTCTAATGGACGCATTATATTCAAGCTCCCGGGTGTCCATGATCACGCCAGATCATCGCCGTGCCTGCAGTGGTTCGCCGCTTATAAGATGGTGCACTTGCTCTTCTTCTTCTGCTGCGATTGTTGAGGGCGGGGGCTAAGGACGGCGCTGCTTGAGATTAGCCTGGGGCCTCGGCTCGAAGGTGAGATACACACCGAATTGCCTCGTCGAAAACGCTCTTCAGGTTTCGCTGTGTGAGCGCAGAGCACTCGAGGTACTTCTGTGCCTTGATTTCCTTGGCGACCATGACTGCCTGCTCGTATTGGATGGGGGCCATCTTCTTCTGGCGCAGCGACTCCTTGGTAGACTCATCGTCGCGCAGATCGAGCTTTGTGCCGACGAGGATGATGGGTACGCCTGGGGCGTGGTGGTCGATCTCAGGGTACCACTAGACCCTGTCAGTTGCGTGATGCATGAACGCCGATGTTGATGGAACTCACCTTCGCCTTCACGTTGTCGAATGATGGCGGGCTGACAATGGAGAAACAAATGAGAAACACATCTGTCTGGGGGTAAGACAGTGGTCGCAGCCTATCGTAATCTTCCTGTCCAGCAGTATCCCATAGTCCCAAGCTGATGGGCTTGCCATCAACCATAACATTCGCCGAGTAGTTGTCGAAGCTGTGACGGCATTAGCCCTGGTGTCAGTTATACTTGCTTTCGGCCAGACTCACACGGTGGGAATGTACTCGCCGGGGAAGGCATTCGTTGTGTAGGAAATGAGGAGACATGTCTGCACCGTTAGCCAGCAGTTCGGCGGCACAGCAGCACGCGGTGGCTCACCTTGCCAACGGCACCGTCACCAGTCACGACACACTGTCAAATGTCAGCCAGACCCATTGTAAGTTGAAGCACTCCAGCGCACCTTGAGAGATTGGGTCGCGGGGGCAGCCATTGTGAATTAGACGCGTCGTCAGATTAGGGTGTATGTAGATAATGCGGGTACGTGAGCCCTGTTCAGCGGCTCTGGGGGCGGCGATGGTATCGGCGGTCTTTGGTGGAGCTGGCTGGGCGGCGCTGGGCGTGGGGCGGCGAGCAGACTGATGGGCGTTCGGGGTCTCGTCGAGCAGCAGTCGCAGCTCTTTTCGCTTTTCGCAGCTTTGCGAGGGTCGCGGGAGCTATCTGCAACTGCAGTAGGGGGGCTCGCTTGGCGGCGGCGGTTGAGAGCTTGCTGCGAGTCGCGCGGGGGTCGGCTCGAGTTGTGGCCGGGCAGTGGTCAAGGTGCAATAGTTCGTCACTCGTATGGCAGGGCGAAATAGAGGATCGATGGCAATATGATTGCAGAAGCAGCTGTACTGGGCAGCAGAAAGGGCCACCCATCCTTTTACACACGGAGTCCTCTCACACATCAAACAGGCCTGCGACACCTCGCGCCCACGACTCTCACCACACCCAGCCATGCCTCTGCGATGCCCTGATAGGCACGGCGCACGGATCGGCAGCGAGGGCCACTTGGTCGCCCAGTCGCGCTGCTGGTCCCCATTCGCAGACCACAAGTAGCTTGAAGTAGCTTGAAGACCGTGTCGACCTCCTGCCTGCGCTGTATTGGTGTCGAGATACCGCTGCCTCCTTGCCAGGCACAGACGCGCCCAGCCACAGCGCGCTTCACTTGACACACACTGTGGATTTTCTCACGTCAACACCGGTGGGGCCGCCTGCGGTATTCTATCTATTGTTGATTGTCTGGCGCTGTGATTCGGCCTGCGCGCTGCATTTTCACGACCTGCGCCTGCCATTCGCCTGCAGACCGCTGCACGCCCGGCATCCACACCCAGGCAAACATGTGGGTTTCTAGTTTTGCGTTTGCGTCCGCCAAATCACAGCGCCCATGCATGGTGCGAGTGCCATGGTGCATCAGCATATGTTTTGAGCCCGCAGTTCCGAGACAGCGAATCCTGAGTCTAGCGGGAGCGGACTTTGTTTGGCTCTCCGAGCAACGTGGTGGCTGCTCTCGTGAGTTTATTTCAGACTATCTAACTTTGGGTATCTTGTGCAACTCCGACTCTCGTATCACATCTCAATAGAACACAAACAGCTCGTCGCCGCCTTCCTTGTCTTTGCCCAAGAACTCTTTTCTCAGCAGCAGCTTGATTAGCGGCTCGTGCAGGTCCTTCATGTCGAGGATGCCACGCTTCTTCTGGTCGATGTACGAGACATCGATAACCACGCGCTTCAAGTTCGCTGTTGAGAGCGCACCATCCTCAAGCAGTGCAGAGAGTCGATCCGGTGTCCCAACGCCATAGTCCACTCTGTGAGAAGTCAACAGATATTCCTGCTATCATCTCAACGTACATACCTGTTCTTCTTCAGGCTGGCAACCTGGTCTGCGAGCTTCAAGTGCTTTGCGAAGAGCTTCTCTACCTTAGCATCCTTGACCCCCTGCTTAGGTAGCCCTGTCTTCAGCGCCCTGCACACATCGGCTGCTCGAATACCAGAAGCAGTCACCACAATGGTATGCGGTGCTCCTGGAGGCTTGTTCGACGTGGGCTTCAGATCACTGAACTGTTTCTTCAAGAAAGCAGGAAGATTGTCCAGTTTCCGAGGTTCACTGTAGCTTGTGCTATCATAGACGGTGCGTGCTATCTGCGGTCAGTGGTTTTGCCAGATTCCGGAAAATCTCGTACACACTAGGGATGAACTTGTCTTCCAGCTCGACACTGCTCAGTTCTTTGCCATACAGTCGTGTCCGAGCATTGACATAGTCTGCTACCAGCTGGCCGTCCATACGCTCGAAAGCATGGTTCACACCCAACTCTTGGTCCAGGTCATCTTCGTCAATGTTCTTCGCCTTGGTCTGCTTCTTCTGCTTTCTCTTTGCTTTCTTCTTCTCTTTCTTGCTGTCGATGCCGCCTTCAGTATCTGCCTCCGCCTTCCTCTTTTTCGAATTTACTGTGGGGTCAAACTCTGCCTCGATCAGTGGCACACCTCCTTCTGAATCTGAGTCTGACATTTTGTTGTTGTTTGTGTTTTGTGTGAAGCTACAGCACAAAGCGTGCAACAGAAAAAGTCCCAAAAAGTCGAGGGCCGAGCTATCGATAAGGAAGGCACGCTAGCGCTGTACTCGGCCTAGATCCCGGCGCGTCAACGCGCTTTCCTTGTTGATTGACGTCCATCAACAAGCCCGCAACGAAGCTATATTCCTAAAGCTGCGCACCAATGCCGTCCGAATCAGCACGCAAGAAGCAGCGCCTGTCTTCTGAGATAGCTGCGACTCCAAATGCCATTGCGCGCACCGAGCCCATCACGCCCTTCCGCCGTGCAATCAGCGCAGGCCCCACACCAGCAGGACGGACACCCACCTTCCGAACCCCAGGCACTGCAGCCAGGACACCGCGAGGCGGGCCAGCAACGCGACCGATATCAGCGCGCAGACAAGCGCCAACCACACCACATGCGATCCGAGCGCTGAGAGAACGAGCAAATGCCGCGCGAACACCTGGGAACAACCGGCGCAGGAGCGGGAGAGTCCAGCGAGAGACGCCTCGAGACATCCTGCGCAACCTCAGCAGAGGTAATACGACACCCTACTTTCTCTACGTCTGGATACCGCTGACTTGTCAAAGCTCTCGCGCGTGACACCCGCCCCCCTGAGCCTGAGCCCCAGACACTCCCTCGCCGAAGTCGACATTCCGCGCTCGATCTCCCAGATGTCGCAGACAGCCCCGATGTTGCTGCCCCCCGGCTCAGCATGCCGCTGGAGGACATGTACGACGATGACAGCTTCCACGAACGACCACCGAGACCATCGATACTCCCTGAGTTGCCGGACGATGTAGACGGTGCCACGGTCCAGTCTCTTGAATTCGGGCGCCGCGCGCTGAGCGAGGACCCGCGATATGCGCGAAGAGTCAGCGACAGATTTGCCGAGTTCAGCGAGCTTGGTGCAGCAGGGGAGGAGTTTGAGATCGATGGGACGTTTATCAATCGGCGGCGCACCGAGCTTTTTGATCAGACAATCATGGAGGAAGATGAAGACACAGTGCAGGCTTTGACAGGGCGGCGCGACGGACCGTCGAGTGATGCAGATCTGGGTGTGTTTGGACAAGGAGACGATGAGACCGAGGAGCCCACGTTCAGATTCCATATCCCGGAGCGGATACGAGCACCTGTGGAGGAAGAAGCAGAAGAGCAAGAAGAAGTGGATGAGACTGGTGCACTGCCAGAGATCGAAGATGAAGACGTGGACGTCGAAGGAGAGGCAGAAGTCCCCTCACTCGATGAAGCAGAACAGACAGCAGCGTTGGACATGGACGAGCCTACAAACGCTTTCGGCATGACAGGCTGGGAATCAGACCCAGGCGGAGAAGACGATCTCGAGCTCGCGGCCTACCGCGAAGAAGAGTCTGCTTTAGACCGCAGTCTGCAGGTGCCTGAAGACCCAGCTTCCGTCCAAAAACGCATGGGCACACGGAGGAAAGAGCTGAAGCTGTCAAAAATCGGTCTGGACTACCCGTCCTTTCCAGCCGCACCGGTCAAAAAATTAGCACTCAGTTTCATGAAGTCGCAAGGCAGCAAAGCGCAGCTCAACAAAGACGCACTCGCCGCTCTCGTCCAGACAACAGATGACTTCTTCGAGCAGATCGGCATCGACTTGGCTGCTTATGCACAACACGCAGGTCGGAGGATGATCGAAGAGAGCGATGTCCTGGCGCTCATGCGGCGGTATGTTACATTCTCACTCGCTGTACATTAACGTACAGCCCACTATGCCTACAAACACTGACGTACCCAGAACGCGTAAGACAAGCAGTAACACAACGAGCTTTTCGCTCGCGCAGAAAATGCTGCCCAGGGAGCTGCTGCAGCAGCTCAGGATGGAGCCACAGCCCAAATTAAGGGGCCAGAAGCGGAAGCGCTTGGCTACTGTACAGGAGGAAGAAGAGGGTTGAAGCTGAAGATGCGATGAGGGTTTACGACCACTCGGAGCTGTGGCGCACGCGGCGTTGAGTGCCCGAGAGCGGCTTCTTCACGACCATCCAGAACATGATCGACGTTGCGAAGCTCAGTGCGTACCTGACAGCAATCTTAGCAAAAGTCCATTCGTCGCTGGAGGCGCGTCTTACCATGTGAAAATGTACTGTGTGTGGTTGTTCCTCAGATTTACTGTCGGCGCCCGTCCAATCGGTATGCCCTTAGGCTCGCGCTCATAATTCGTGAGCAAATCCGGTGCTTTCGTCGTCAGCCCTCCCTTCCCTCAAGGAGTAGACACAGCCAAACTCACTCATCGTCTCCTCAACCCACACCCTCTGACTCCCACTCCAGTCGGCCATCTCCTCGACACTCGGAAAAAACCACTTCCCCTCCTCCGGCACATTCTTGGGCGTAAACATATTCCCCTTGGGCGGAACCCTTAGCAACCCCTCGACAACAACCTCGCCCTCCGGCAACGCCCCGTTCTGCCGGCGAAACCATTGCTTAACCGCATCCTTTTTGATCCACCCGCGACAACACAAAATCTTGCTGCTCCGCCCTTTCTCATCAAACCGCTCCAGCGGCGTGACAACCGTGTACCCGTCCTCTCCGTCCTGCAACCTCGGCCCGACGAGCATCTCCTGATCGTGCCTTAGCACACCCTTTGCCCATACTTTCCTATAGTCGAAGCTCTCGACCATGCTCTCGTCTATCCGCAATGGTAGCTCGAGCGGCGGGAACGTGAGACGGTCTTCGAACCGCGCAATGAGTTCTGTTTTCCACCCCAAACGCTGCACTTGCCAGCATCCCAGCAGGAACGCGGTGATGGGGATTATGGCGAGTATGATGAGCCCGGGCCCGTGTTGTTTGCCTACGCGTGCCATTTTTGCGGGCCGGTCGAGGATCGAGACGAAGTTTGGATCCAGGCCGTCGGGGCCGTGGGCGTATCTTCGTTGGAAGAACATGATGTGAGGTTCGGTGCGGCGGGTGAAGGGTGTGCGGAGGCATTGCGGACGGGTGGTCGTTCTGGTTGTGCGCGCGAATGCGGAGTGTGTTTGTGTGGAATATTGCCTGAAGAGGCGCAGGAAAGGGTGTGGTTTCGACATGGTTGTGTGGATTGCGCGAATGCGCGTGGGTGTGGAGTGGTGATGGTGGAGAGCTCATGACATTTGAGGTGCAGATCAGACTAGGTCCGAATGGGGATGGCGGCCGCGGGAGAGAGCCGCATCGACTCTCGCTCCTCCACTCCGACTATGAACACCATTTCGATTAGTTGACTGGTCGTTAAAGATGGCAGAAGTACAAACACCATTGCCAGCCGAGGCGGTGTCCAGCGCGAAAGCAGATGCAAGTGTCGATAAAGATGCGCTCATCACCCGCCTGGACACTCTGCTAGAGCAGTACCTGAACACTCTAGACGAGTATGAAAAGCTCATGCAGCAACTAGCCAGGCAATTGTCTTCGGTACGCTCACACTCTCTCATGGGTCGAAATCAATAAGGCTGAAATATAAGGGCTACTTCTCCCTCACGCAAGCAAACTTCCACAACCGTTCTGGCGTGCACTACGGCCAAGACGGCTACGATGAACGGGTCCAGGCAACGAGGAAGGTGTATGTACTGGTGACTATGACTGCTTTACTGTTTGCTGATGATATGTAGCGCTGTGACTGAGGACAAAGAGAGGTTGCACTTCTCATTTGTTTCAGTGCTGCCATCTCCAGCACCTAAACCATCAGAAGTCGGGCCAGATGATGCGAAAAAGGCGGAGATTGATCAAAAGGGGGACATTCCAGTGGAAGAAGATGCATCAAGGAGCAATTCTACAGAAGATGAGTCCAAGGACAAGACTGATGACACAAGGCCGAAAGTGGCAGATCCTATCCGCATGTTCGGTATCCTTGTACCTCCAGCACTTCGCTCTGCGCAGTTATCCTTCAGAGAGGCTGTTGATGGACCGGTAATACGATTGGCAGCGGTTACGGGCGAATTGAGGGCGTTAGAGAGGGATATTGGGCGGGCTAGAAAAGCGGTGCGCAAGGCTTAGAGAGCAGAATCATCACAGCGTCAGCTGTGAAATATAGTTGGCTCTCGCGGTGCAGAGAGAGAACACCTATCGACCTAAAGCCTTGTGGAAAACCCCACCCGACACTAAATCTACTATTGGCCTGTAACGCAGACAAAGTTGTAAAGAAAAGAGGTCTGGCTTGCTGCGCAGAAGGAGGAAAGAGGCGATCAGGCAGGCGCAACATAGCAAGGACGAAGAGTAACCACAATGCGACAACTAGCACGAGAATACTAGCGCAGACCCTCGCTTGACTTCTTTGAGACTACGCATAGCTGCAGCAATAAATGACAAGGCTTGCTGAAAAGCTGTAGTGTTGACGGAAAGTCACGTCGATGCAATTGAACGACAGGTGTGCATTGGCAGGTATAGCATGGTCCACAGAACAAGGAGTCGCGGCCCAACCAAATTCTCCCTTAAAGCCCCTACTTTTACCTCTCTAAATGCGCTTGTCAGGCGCTTCGAACAGCGTGGAACTGGGCAATAGTTGGTAACACTTCACGAAGATTGCCTTCTTTCCATCACCCAGTTCTCGTGTCATCAGATCTACGAACAGCAGCCTTCACGCCGTTGCCGACCCATTGCCTTTTCGAGCCGATGGAAGACTTGGACGGCGTGATGTTGCGCGCTTTCGTTGTCGAGGCGCTTCCCCAAGAGCAGATTGGTATGACATGGCCCAAAACATAGTCCTGACACTACTGCGTTTATGCCTTCTCCTTTGCAATTGGAACAAGAAGGCAATTGCTGCACCGAATCATCGTGTCCAAGCACGATAGAGCCGCCACTAAGCGACACTCCGGTCGAGCCTGCCGTGTTGACATGACCGTCCTCACGCTGCTTCCCACACCCAGTGCAGTAACTGGGAATTCTACAGCTCTGTATCGACATGTACAATCGGTCCTGCCGCAATTGCTATTGGCTCTCGTATACGGCGGCCGCCCCGCTTGCCAGGTGATTCAGCGATGGCGATTCTGAACGGCCGATGAGACTTTGATCGGCTCGGTGGCATGGATGACATTCATTCGCTGACGCGTGGTTATGTTGCTCATCGCATTGTGAGTGGTGCAGGTGTCGTTGACGAGTTCGGTCGGTCGTGTCGTGTCAGAAGCAGCTCACGAACAGCGGGCAGGCGAGGTTGCAGGCAAGCTCGCTCAGCCACAACACGCTACTGAAATGGAAAGCGTGCATGCACGAACACGTCATCAAGCTTGTATTTGCTTGAGGTTTGCAGATTGTTGCTGTACGACCACGGGTCTTGAATGTAACTGGAGTTGAGAAATGTTTGTGAATGGACCGATGCGTCAACAAAGTGAGAAGTACATCGTTCTGTCTCCGCGACGCAGATCTGGACCCTTGTAAACACAGATGGTGTTAACACAGCGCGCCAGCCTGCCCCAATCTGCACACACTTCAAGCGTAGGTATAGAATCACCAATGAAGAAAGATACGACCCAGCCAGCAACGAAGAGCATACGAGTCAGGGAAGACCTAGATCCTTACCAACCGCCTATTAGGGAATCACAGTAACGCTGTGCCGAAAGCCTGAAGATGATGGAGATTGTGTATTCACCCAACGGAGAAGCTGCTGATCGTGCCTTAAAAACTGATCAGATGTGTCATTCTATCCTGAGCGCCGCCGCAACAGACGAGGTCCTGGCACTGCTTTGGTCCTATCCTTTGGATGCTTCGAACGGCTCCGGACCATCTCCACAAGTGCCGCAGCAGAGGTGCTCAGTCACTTCTGCCAGCTTTTGCGCTGTAGGGCGGGCGTGAGGTTTCTCGCTCATCATAGTCCTGGTGGTTCCAGGGATGGTCCAATAGTAGCCCCGAGGTTCCATATCGTGCTCGAGCCAAACATAGCCCGTTAGGATCATATCGAACCATTGCAGGATAATCACGCGGTTCATCTGGTATGATCGGTCGTTGTGCGAGGTTCTGATTTTGGCAAGCTCTGCACGCCTGTTGATCGCTCCTATAGACAACAGAGCTGAGAAGATCTCTAAGAATACACAACCCAAAGAGAATACGTCAGCAGCGAAACCACGCGTGTCTTGCAAAGCTACCTCAGGGGCAGCGTAGATGCGAGTGCACGAAGTCGGTGAGTCTGTGTTCGACTCCTCAGCGGATGCATATGCACGCGATATCCCAAAGTCGGCAATGTATATCCGATGGGTTCCTCCAGTGTCTCGAATGAGGAGGTTGCCCGGTTTGATGTCCATGTGCTTTACGTTATGGCCATGTATAAATGCCAGTGCATTCGAAAGACAACCTAGGAACGTCATCAAGTGCGCCTTGTTGAAGTTTGGGAACTCGACCAATCGCTCGACCCGCTCATCCAGGTATTCTTCAAGGTTCCATTCGGCCACAGGATACAGAAGGATTGCGAGCTCCTTCTTGTACGTGTATGTGCCCACTAGGCGAACGATGTGCTGGTGCTGCACGCGTTGTAAATGCTCTGCTTCAGTAATCAGAAGCTCCTTCGGCGAACTCCTGTTGCAACGTATTCTTTTACGTGCAAGCATGATTCTCCGGCACTTGACACTTTGAACAACAGCCGTTCGGCTGAAGCCTAAGAGACGACGCTCTGCAAGCGGTATGAGATGTCCTTCGTTGGAAGAATACTCGACATGCTGCCCCCGACCGGACCAGTCGAGCGCTACTAAGTCGTCCTGGAGTATTCCCCGTGTTGCCAGATATGTCAGCCAGTTGCTGCTAAAAGGCTGACTGTATCTGAAGCGATCTGCCGACTCTGATACGCTGGAGCCGCGCTTGTGGGAGACGAAGTCCAATATCTGTGTGGCTACGTCATATCTCAAGTTGTGCGCATCACCCAACTCAACGCCGTTCTCTTTGCGTAGATAGGACCGCGCCTCCTCGACAATCTCCTCTATGATTGAGTCCATCTTTGCACTGCCGCGTTTCGCGTCTTCTCCGAAAAGGTCGTGCACGGACTGTATTTTGTCGAGAATGATGCTCCAGCTACGATCTTGTTCCAGGCGACTCTTTGCAGCGACAGTCACAGGAAGGCGCTTGGAAGAATATTGTATGCCGAAAAATTGTCCGAACCGATTTTGATCGTCGAGAGGCCGCCTACTGAAGCGATCTTCAAGAATGCGGTACAATATCGCGTCTGTCAGCGACTCCAACACCATCATATCCTTTGCGTAGGCCTCATCGTCGTTCTTGTCTGCTCCACTTTCAGTACCAGGTTGATCTGGGTGTGCAGACTTGGTGCTGATAGTGGGCGGATTCCACAATCTCCGAGGTCCGCTCGCCGCTGTGGCATAGCTTGCCATACTCGAACGAGTCGTCGCAAAAGACAACGCAGGCCCAGAGCTTGTGTTTCCAGCTTGGAAACCTCGCGATGCAAAGGATGGCCCATTGCTCAGCTTGCTGCTGGGAGTGAAAAATCCTGCCGCCGGGGTGCTGGATCCAAACAGATCAATCTCGTACGCCGATGTGTGCTCACTTGATATATCCTCAAAGGTTTCTTCGTCTTCATCTTCGTCAATGGCATGCAGCCGGTGATTTCCGAGTGACCGGGTTGGAAGTGCGTTGGTACAGCCTGCGGCTTCCGAGATGGGGAAAGCTGCATGTATGGTTTTCGTAACGTCGCAAGAACTATTCTTGGGGTCGTCCACAGTGAGTTCGTCGAGTTCCAACGTGTTGCGAACATGAAGAACGTCCGATCTCAGGATCGGCCCAAATCGGCTGTAGCTGGCACTGTCCTTTCGCTCCGCTATCTTGTCTGGTTGATCAAATGCGGAACGGGGCGCGGGCACGACACCTTCAAGGTCGATATCTATCTCGTTGTCGACCGGGATCCGCGGTTCTTGAGTCGAAATCATGGAACGATGATCTTCTGTCAAAGAGCGCTGCTGAAACGTGTGACCTTCAGCACTATCCATCAGCGCGAGTTTCTCCTTGGATGAGATCCATGGCGATTTCGAGTACACAACCGGATCTGACATCTGGGAGCTTTGCCAATTAGCTAATGCGCGGCTGCCCGGCTGAGATGGCTCCCAAGGTGGTCTCCAGGCAGACCGAAAACTATTGCTGTCGGGTTTCGCCAGGGAGGTAGCCTCTCCGACCGTGTTCTGTGGTAAGTAAGAAGAAAGGAGTTCAAAGAAGACGGGTTGACGTTATGGTGCGAGGCTATGAAGTTGTGAGCTGCGCCTCCAGGCGTGGAATTTAGTACCGGCCAATGTACGTCGCAATTGGTTGCATACATGCAGGTTTGCAGCATCCCGCGCTTAAATCAAGTAGCGATGTCAGCCTGCAGAACTTGAGCAAATCCAGGCTTTCACGACGCCTTATTTCCAGAGCTGTGCGTACCTAGAGGCGCTGTGCTCTTTCGAATGTCGTATTGCAACCAGGTGCGAATGAGATTGTAGCAGACGTACTAAGCTTCATACAGGCCACACGATGACACTTCTCTCTTAGGCAGACCGTATCGACTCTTGGCACGAGTTTCTCTATTGCGCCGTACCAGGAGCCACTGAAATTGGACTGATCTCATTGGGCGTACATAGAGTCCACGTAGGGCTTCAGCGCGCACAATCCGAATTCGACCGCCTCCTCCGTCCTAATTGTTCTGCTGCCTTGCCCGGGAACCAGATTTACCCAGGAATCAAATAAGGTATGCGCACTTCCTTTTCCAAGTCCCTTCTCTGCAAGTAGAGGGTCATTCGCGGCGGCTGGTTCGATTCCAGCAACGCCGCCAAATACAAGCAGCAGGTGATTGAACTTCTCCGGCGCCTGCACCGATGGATTGGACGTCGTCGCAGGTATGAGATCGCGAACATCGACACCTCGCTCAGATGTGCCGACGGTGAAATCGTAACCGCCAGGGAATTCGCACTCAGAAAACACCGTGCTGAGAGAGGAAGCCTTGCGTACTGAGTAGCCCCAATAATACCCCGCTTCCTCGCGAGGCAAAGATGATGCACAAGCGGTGGCCTCGAGACCTTCGCACTCGGCCTGAGACAAATGTGGCCAATTCTTGGGGGCTTCTGAGTTGGCAAATCGTACTGTCGTGCGCATAGCGGGCTCGATGGGTGCACCTGGCGGTACTGGTACAACCACTGGGAAAGGCAGACCACATTTGACGTACACATACTGATCCGCCTCTTTCTTGCTCTTCTTCTTCGAGCTTTTGTTCATTGCGGGTGCTTCTGCAGGGCCTATAGCCACGCCCTCGCGGAATTGACACCACTCATGCGGCCTCAGATGATGCGGCATATCCATACTGGGCAAAGTCCCTGTCCATTCGAGGTTCTTGTGTTTCTGGAAGATGCTCAAGCTTGGGTCGTCATGGCTGTACCTGAGATGAGGAGGACACTCGGCAAAAGCGAGGACATGGTAAAGGAATTGATCTGGATTTTGCCACGGCTCGTCTTCTTCCAGAATACTATCGAGGATCTCTTGCTTCGACTTCGACTTCTTACCGCGCGTGTACCGGTCTGAAACGACGTTGGGTGTGAAGCCCGAGGGGTTATCGTCAAAGACAACGATCTCGTCAACGCAGAAGACTGCAGCAGCTCGCGCAATGCGCCCTACTTGCATTGTCTTGTGATCGGGCTTTTTGGCATTGAGAAGCCAACTTCCAGGTAACGCAATGCTGACGGTCCAATCCCTGGCTTTGGTGGGCTTGAACAGCGCCGTGGGGCGCGATGTATCAATGTCCTCAGCATCTTGAGGTTCTGATTTGCTCTTCTTGTTCGGACTATCTTGTTGATTGGTCTGGTGAATGACTACCGAAGCGTGCTTGCGCTTCTGAAAATGCTATTAGCTTTCATGAGTGGTAGGTGAGAAAGGACAATGCGCACCTTGCTGTCGACCATTTTGGCGGTGAATGTAGTAATCCTGGGTCCGCACTTGGAGAGATCTAGAACAGTAATGATGCTGCTGCTAGCGATGCGGTGCTTGACACGTGAACGTGTGAAAAGAGGATGGTCGAGTTTTCGAACGAAGGTATTTTTGGTCACCCCAGCACGGTCCTGCATTAGCGCCATCCCTAAATGTGGGGCGATGATCATCTTCAGTTACTGTAAGGCAACCACGACCGCGCTTTGAAGCAAGTAACTTCTCTTGGTGTCTGTCTCTCTCTCTTCTTCCTCACGCTGTGTATATCGAAAGTCGTAAATTGTGTTCGCCCTGTCCATCTCAACTTTACGCCGGCAGTATGGTATCAGAAACGTCAGTGATCCCTGCACCGCATCACTCAATGTCAGCTCACATCCTCTAGTAAGACCTCCTTCGGCGACAGCCTTTTCATGTTCTTCGCCCTCTACCTCACTACCCTCTTCTCTCTCGACACATGGGCTGCAGCCCGTAATTCCCCGTACCGCGCACCCGGCAACAGCGCGTTCTACCGCCCTGCGAACATTACGCCCGCTGTAGACAGCTACCAAGGCGGCATGCACGGTCGCGGCAATGCTGGCCCTGGCAGCGGGAGCGGTGGAAATGGCGGCAATGTTGGACGAGTGCCTCAAGCGAAAGACTCAAGGCCGCCGATCAAGATGGGAGGGACCGCAGCTTGCGGTGCTTGCATGTTCTGAGCGTGTCTGCGTGCTGCAGTAGAGAAGAGAACATGCCTTGGCTCCCACGTTGTCTCAATGCATTGCTGCATCCACCTTCACCTTCATCGCGTTCTTTTTGTTTCGATTTGTTCCCCTCTTTCCTTGTTAACCAACCCATCACGCTTGAAAATCCCAGTCTATTGAGAGCGTCGGCCGCTGATCAAGACACATCGACAAGACCAAAACCGCAAGTCTTTCCTTGACTTGCCGACCGAGCTTCGACATATGATCTATGGATATTTCTTCGACATCGATCCTCAACACCGCCAGCTCCTGAATACGCCCCATGAGCCTCAACGAGGTTGCATCATGCACTGGGCCCAAAAGCTGTGCGTTAATGCGGCTGTCCCGCAATCGCTAGCCAGCCTACGTACCATCGGTGTGGTGAGCAAACCTGTTCGCCAAGACGCATGCAGTTTCTTCTACGCCTCAACAACCTACGTCTCTACGGCGATGGTATCATGGGCCTCGGCTTCTTTGGCCTCCTGCAGAAGCAATTGCAGAAGCTTGGTTCCGGTGGCACAGCCAACCTCCACCCTCTCCAGTCCAATTCGTGACTTCGGCCAATGGATCACAGTCGCCAAGGACGCCTGGCCTTCCAGAGCTTCCTTTGCAGCGTCGCACTCTGCAGCAACCTCCGACGCTTCAACAAGGACCTCTCTGAGCACCACATCTTTGGGTCAGACCAAGAAGAGCTTGAGGCTCTATTTCTTTTCGATCGAGAGCTCGTGTTCCCAGGGCTGGAGAGTGGTGCCTTAATTGTCGTTTCGCCCCCCAAACTTATGGAAGCACAGATCGCAAGGCGGCCTCACATACAAGTCGCCGAAGGGACACCAAGACATGACGAGCTTCTGCGGGAGTGTGCGTTCAGTAGCGTGTGTCAGGTCGCACTAAGCGTTGTAATTAAAGAGCGATTGCAAGCGAACAACTTGCACGAGGTCCGCAATGGTGCTGATAAGCGTAGGTCCGGTCATGTGTCTGTCGATGTTGAGTATACCTCTCTACCGTGTTTGAGTGAAGGTGACGAGATTACTGTTTCTGCGCTTGGATTATGCGGTACGAGAGGCAGGAGAACAGACTAGAATGTCGTCGCCGATCTGAGGCTTGAAGAGATCAGGCAGCATCCGCACAGAACATGCCAAGCAATATGTTTACGTCGTCAATTGTACGGTAGTAACGCTTTCACATCAGACAACCGACTGCAACCCACCAGAACTCGAAGTTTGAAGGCATGTCCTCTTCCTCATCTCTCGCCTCAGGATTCCTGTATCTGGCCCTCACAATCCCTGGTTCCATCAATGTCCATTCCTCCATGACATCAGCCAACTCCTCTCTCGACCTGAGATAAGCCTTCATTCCCATCTTTTCATAATGCGCCAGAATGTTGTTCAAGACTTCCCGACTGTACTCATCAAAGCTGCCGTGCGTCATCACAAGTGCGCTGTCTTTCTTCAGATGCGCTGTCCAGAAGTCCATCATGAGATGGTATTACTTGGGCCGAAAGAAGTGCACCAGTGCAGACATAACGAGCACGACCGGCTTGTTCCAATCGACAATCCGTGCAGCTTCGTCATTTTCCATCATTACTGCTGGTTCCAGAGCGTCCCCCTGTATGATACCGACTTGCTCGCCCCATCCACCTTCATCAATCATCCTCCTCCTTTCCACCACCGCAGTCTCTTCGATCTCAACATTCAGCACTCTTGCCTCAGGCGCAACCTTGAGCACTACCTCATGTGTGCTCGTGCTATGTGGCGACGGCTTGCCGGATCCGAGATCGACAACTTGCGTCACGCCGTCGCGGGCAAGCAAGCGTACGATACACCCACTAAAGCAAAGGGTCACCCTTTCTCTACACTGACCGCTCCGCGCAAATAGGGAGGATCTACTTGGCCCTAACTTGGCATTACAGCGAAAGAATTTGTAAGAAGCTGCATCAGATCGCCATTGGTTGTGTAGCTAATCTTCGTCTACCTGCGTTCTGGAAGGATCGCGATGTATTGCACGTGGGTAATCCAGATCCTTGGGACCGTACGAATCCTTCTCAACACCCGGTGCAGGCTCTGAATATATTGCAGGCTGTAGATGGACTCTGATAAAGCCTACTTCGTAGACAGCTATCTAACACAAACCACCTTGACGCATTCCTCTACACCCTCTGCATTTCTCTCTATCCACAATGACCGCAAACGCCACCAGACCCTCCCCTATCTCCACCAGCACACTATCTCACTCACCCCATTCCAGTAGTCTCAGCACCCCGGATGCCGAACGGCGCCTCCGCTGGAAGATAAATCTCTACATCGTCCCCGCTGTCGCCGTGCTGTACGCGCTCTGCACAATTGACCACATCAACATCGGCAACGCCCGCCTCGCCGGTTTCGAGCGTAGCCTGAACCTGCACGGCAACGACTTCAACACCCTACTGTCTATCTGTTATGTAAGCTATACCCTGTGCAGTGTGCCTGCTACGTGGGTGACGAAGTGGATTGGTCCGGGCTGGGTGTTGCCGGGGACTACACTGAATTTTGGAGTCTTGACTGTGAGCTTTTCGTTTGTGAAGGTGTGTTCGGAGATTTTGGAAGGTCCTTCTACTGATGGTAAGTAGACGTTTGCGCAAGCTGCAGCTTTAAGGTTCCTCTTGGGGATTTGTGAGGCGGGCCTGTTTGGGGGCTGCAGCTACTACATGTCGAGATGGTATCGGAGAGCGTAAGTAGCATGCGCTGTTGATGAACGTCGGATTACTGATATTCAGATGACAGTGATTTGGCGTTCAGATTCAGTCTGTACATCGTCATGGCGCCCCTCAGTGGAGCTGCAAGTGGACTGCTTGCGAGTGCGATCTTGAAGCTCGATCACTTTGGCAGTACCAAAGGCTGGCAGATGATCTTCGCCATTGAGGGCATCATCACGATAGTTTAGCGCTTGTGGCTCTGGTTGTCATGACGGATCGACCGGAGACTGTGAGTACGCTCGGTTGGGCCTTGTTGGATTTGCTGACCAGCTTGTTCAGGCGCGTTGGTTGACACCAGAAGAAGAAAATGTAATTTTAATCTTTCGCGTGCAAAATGAGCGCATCGAAGTCACCGAAGCCCTGGAAGCATTTGATATCAGGAAAGCTCTAAAGGGCCTTGGTAATTCAGTTGTGCTGTTCACTGCCATTTCGCTCGGTCTCGTTCAGATCACCATCCAGGTAAGTCTCCTCTCACCTGATCACCTTGTGACTTCTGACACTCTCAGGGCATCTCGTTCTTTACGCCCACTGTCCTCCGCTCGATATATCCAGATCGTAGCGTTATCGCCCAACAGCTCTATTCAATGCCGCCCTTCGCTGTTGGTGCTTTCTTCACTGTGGCTTTTTCCGGTCTATCCTGGCGTTTAGGCCGCAGAAATATCGTTATGATACTTGGAGTGATAATCTCGTTGACTGGATACACCATGTTCATGGGCAGCACCGCTACAGACCTGATGTGTGCGGCCATGTTCGTTGGCGCAAGTAGGTGCTTCCTGTTCGGCTCGCTCGCCAATGCCCAGGCGAGCGCAAACATAGTGAGTGATACTGCAAGATCCTCTGTAAGTGCTTCTCAGACGCCACGACCTTGGACCAGTTTGCTGACTTGCCCTAGGCTCTCGGCCTTAATACGATGATGGGCAACGTCGGCGGTTTGATCGCCACATGGAGCTCCTTGCCCAGAGACGCACAGCGGTATACTATTGCGACGGATCTGAACATAGCGACCTTGAGTACTGTCGTTCTGACGCTAGCGCTGCTGGGTTTGTGGATGAGACGTGACGATCGTAAGAGGGATACGAGGCAGACCGTGGCAGAGGAAGCTCTGAGTGGGCTGAACGCAGGTGATAAACGCGACCTGGATAACGAACATCCATTATTCCGGTGGAGCCCCTGAAGCGATGTTCTGAAGACGCCTGAAATATCGATCCGTAGTCGCTGGATGGCTTTAGAAGGTAGCAGACCTCAGTCAATCATGATCTCACGCCATTCACTGCTTAGGGCTTTGTGATCTTGAAGCAAGGGACCGAAAAGTCGTTCCGAAGACTTTGTTGCCTGGTTCATGTTGCAAGTGATGTTTGACGTTGATGTTACGGTGGGGGTCGCCAGATAAACAGCTGGCCCAAGCTCCGGGGATCGATTGAGCACCGCAGATGTCAGCACTTCAACCTCAACCATACCAACATGGCGACTCGTACTTTGCTCCCACGTCTAGCGAGACTGCCGCTGCGCAGAGGTCTGCGAACCGCTGCCTCAAGCGCCAATACACGTGTCCCAAGCTTTGGATTCGCATTCGAGTAAGGAAGGCACGTTAGACAGCTTGCATGAGGAGCTCTACTAACAGATCTAGCATTGACGGCGTTCTGGTACATTTGCTTTCTGGATTATACAACCACCAGTGGCTGACACTCTGCTAGGTTCGAAGTTCGGATGCGCTGCCACGCGCTCATCAAACGCTCTCGTACCTTCAAGCCCAGCGCATACCATTCATCCTACTCACCAACGGCGGCGGCAAGCACGAATCCGAACGGGTGGCTGACTTGAGCCGCAAGCTACAAGTGCCTCTTGATACTAGCATGTTCGTACAAAGCCATACTCCGTTCGCCGATATGGACCAGTATAAGGACAAGACAGTCATGGTAGTTGGAGGAGACGAAGACAAATGCAGGCACGTTGCAGAAGCTTATGGGTACGTCTGTCCTTACCAAACGCCCCCGTAATGCTTCGCTGACCTCCTTTAGGTTCAAGACAGTCGTCACGCCCGGCGACATACTGGCGGCCTATCCAGACGTTTGGCCCTTCTCCCAGCAGTTGCTGCCATACTACAAGACGTTTACACGACCACTCCCAGCCCCCATCGACCCCAGTTCTCCATCATCCTCTCTCCGCATCGACGCAGTCTTCGTGTACAACGATCCTCGCGACTGGGGTCTGGACGCTCAGATCCTTAAAGATGTCCTGCTCTCTGAGCGTGGCATTCTCGGTACACTTTCTGCAAAAAATGGGAATGCAAGCCTTCCAAACAAGGGCTATCAGCAAGACGGGCAACCACCTTTGTATTTCTCGAATCCCGACCTATTGTGGGCTGCCAAATACCACCTGCCACGATTAGGTCAAGGTGGGTTTCGCGAGGCGCTGGAAGGTATCTGGGCCGCCGTCACTGGAGGCGAAAAGGAAGGAGTCAAGCTGGAAAAGGTCGTCATGGGGAAACCATACAAGCCCACATACGAGTTTGCAGAGAAACGGTTGATTGCGCATAGAGCCCATCTTCTCCACGAAAGCAAGCAGGAATCCGGGGCTCTTAAGCGTGTGTACATGGTCGGCGACAACCCTGCCAGTGATATAGCAGGTGGTAACAATTACGAAAGCCCGTATGGGACTGACTGGGCAAGTATCCTGGTCTCGACCGGCGTCTACGTAGAAGGCACGCAGCCAGCTGTTCAGCCACGGCAAATTGTCGGAGACGTGTGGGATGCGGTGAGTTGGGCTGCAGCGCAAGAAGGCTGGAAAGCTTGAGTAGCTTCCAATCCGGATAATCACCAACATCTATGATCATGCTTGGACAATGTCACAGGCATCTGGATTGTAGACTGATGTTGCAAGCCCCATCGTTTCCTCTACCGTTATTTAAGCATCATCTCTGTCTTTCAATTTTTACGAAGAAAGCGTTCGACTATGGTGGGCTGTCAGATTTATTTCCGTTCTCGCTGTTCCCAGCACCTTATTGCCTAGGTGCGCTCAGTAACAGACACGTCAAAGCCTGCGCGGCATAAGTTCAAATATGCTACAGGTCTTTCATTGGACTCATGGATGCTTGGTGCTGCCAAGATGCCCGAGCTCTTATTGCAGTTCTTGCTCTTCTGGGCTGAGTTCACCGTCACTTCACCGCCGGGCGCACTTGCCTTAGCCAGCCCTGAAAGGGTTTCAACACAACACAACTGAGCAATCACATCTACCCCACTTCCCGCAACCACATTTCTGCCCGAAACAATTGCGCGTAGTATCCTACACGAGCTCATTCGTATCCAGCGAGTCGTCCTCGACTGTTCAGGCGCAAAGTGGCTACCTTATCGAGAGCTCGCAGTCGGCGGCGCAGTGAGTCTACACAATCGAAATGTCGCACTTTTGTTTACCTAAAACATCTCACAGGTCGCCGTGGCGCTACTGCTGCACACACTGCCAAAGAGCGACTACCGGTGGGCACTCGCTTCTCAGTGGATAAGCCTTTGCATTCACCTACTCAAACCGCGGTTCAGCAAACGCACGGAACGGGTCCTATCTCTCCGCGCCAGCAATTAACAGCGAACCCCGAGAAGCACTCCGCAGGGTTTCCAGAGCGAGTCGACAGTATGGCTTTTCAGCCGCGCAGGATGGATGAGGTCCACTATGATCATGTCCACCAAAGCAGCGTCTCACTAGCTAGCGTTGTCAAGTCACAGCCGAATCACGATAGGACAACCAAGAGCTGGCGGCCACTGCAAGCAAGCGACCTAGGAGAAGCATGCAATACCAACATCGGTGGCTCCAAGTCCATTGACGCCGATATTTGCAACAACGTGACTACCAGATCTGAGTCCAGGGGGCCATCCCTCGATCGTCAATCTGGTCCAGGAACAGTCGCAGGTGTTCTGTCTGGCCGCGTTCAGCTTTGTGACATCAACGGCGATGTGGTGAACGGTTACAACACTGCTGGCATCGTCAATGCTCCAGAAATGGTCATCGATCAGGGTGAGGCGCCGTCCTCTGCCGAAGCAACTCGCATGCGATTGTTTGGTAACCTCCCTGACCTCATTCGACTCAGCGAACAGGTGGGCGCGTTCGATGGTCAAGTCGTTTTCATAGGTCATCCCAACCGCGATATCTCAGCACACCAGTGGTCGTCTTCTCCCTTTGAGTGGGTGAACATCGGCCGATACTCTCACTCAAGGAGCAAAGTGGAAGGCTCGCTGGCATCGGATCGTCCCCGAGGTATTGATGAGCCTCGCGATACCCTGGAGTACTTCAAGCTGGCCGCCGAGAACCGTCAGGCGCTTGTAATCGAGAATGGCCACTCCAAAAACCAAGACACAGTTACTGGGCCTGCTTTGCGAGGAGGTAATGGGTCCGTCGGACAGCCGCGTGTCTCACAGGATCCTCCGATCAAGACTTGCCGCATCACCGATCAGGCACAAAGCGGAGCAAGACCATCTTTTTATTTAACTACCCACACTGTACTTGCTAGAGACGTATTGGAAGACCCGTTTGTTGCGGGGGCTGGTTTCACTCCGCCGCGCTCGACGAATGACGGCAGATTTCAGACCAACGCCGTCAACTCAGCAGGCTCCTTGGATCTCACCCACCGGTTCCCTACAAAGACGAGCGCAGACACATCCTCACTAGCCAATCTCAGTGCCCTCAATTTCAAGACTGCAGGAAGCACGTCCGGGCTGTCATCTACATCGGGACTCCAAGAAATTGCCTTTGGAGAAGAGGCCGCGACCCGACGATGGTCTTCTCTCACGCGAGACAAACGGCTTCAGCAAGCAACCTTGAACACCTCCTACCGGCCCTTCCATGAACTCTCACAGATCTCCACAACAGTCAAAGACTCCCGGGTGAATATGCCATGGTACAAAGATGTCACTTCCGATGTCGAGAGGTTCAAACCTGCCACTCGACCCGTTGCTCCAACCCGTCCGGTCTTGGCAACCAAACACACGTCGTCGAGCCTCAATGCGGCCGCTGCTCCTTATTCGCAGCATCCTGCAGGTGGACGAGTGACAGAGCCCTCCGAGCCCATAGCTCGTAACGCGAACGCTCCCGGCGTCGCTCTTCAGTTCAGTGATCCAGACGGTCTGCGGAGGACTCAACAGTACGAGGTCGCAAACGGCTTGACCCAACAAGCTCCGACTCCACAGAACTTCAAAGGACCTTTCTTCACGGACTCCAAGCCAACCACGCACGATCCCACAGCGTCACTCTCTATCCATGTCAGTGAAGAAGAGAAGCTGATCAACTGGTTTCGCGATGGTCAGCGCCCTGCACGTCAGAAAGAGTACACCAAGTCTCTCATCGCTGCCGCGGTGGCGAGTGATAAGAGCAGGCACCTCGGAGCGATCGGTGAAGCATCCGCCAACTCAGAGGACGGGCCCTACGCAAACACTGGTCCTTTTGTGCGTATGTACGAGAACCTCTCCGAGTACGTGGAGGAGCACCGTAGTGGAGGCGGTCAGTCGTACTTCACGCGACTTTGGAAGCCGGCAGCCCCCCAGCTGCGTGAACCAGGTTCCGAGCAGAGCAGAAGCTACTTCGGCAAAAGCAGTGCTCGACCTTCTTGGCCAGGGGCCACGATGTTGCGACCTTTAGATCGTATGTGGGGATGAGTACGAGAACAATATGTCATGATCTCAACTCTCAAAGGAACGTTAGATGTATTCAAGATGCAAGCGCATGATTGATCCTGGGAATAAGGACTTTGTTGGAAAGTGCTACAGCTAGACTGGTCTCAGTGAAGTACATCGTCTGACTGATTACTACATTCGCAGTCTGCTTGTTTTCGTGGCCAACGTTTGCGCAGATGCCCGTCACCGAAAATGTACAATAGATAAGATGTTCAACTACCTTGCACGCTGAAGTCCCCTGTGATGAAGTTCCCAACACTCTGCTCTTCATCTGGCAACACTTGTAAGTTTCACGCGCAGAAGAGAGAGTGAATTGCTAGCGCAAACATCGAGTCCTGCAAACGCCGACGGACTTAAGCGTGGCGGGGACCTAGCAAACGTCATTCTCGCCTTTCAGCGGCCACGCTTTCACCACGCGATATTCCAGCTCTGGATATCGACTTCGCGTCGCCGGCCATACTAACGCCTTGCACATGCCAACATACGCGAACTACCTGCCCGATGAAATCCTCCTCGAAATCATTGCCTACATAGAGGCGTGGGACAGGCTTACAGCGCAAGCCACGCTCGCGCAGTTCTGCGCCGTGAACCGGTATGCTCATACCTCAAAATCCTCATTTTCGGGACCTCCCAGGATGTCTGTTAATGATATTGTTGTTAGGCAGTGGTATGACGTCGCCATCCGCCCACTCTACTCCTCCCCCTACCTCTCCGGGCGTGCCTACGACCTCTTCGTGCGAACAATCTGCCCGAGCGTGCTCGCCCACATCAAGCACCAGTCCCTCTCGAGCCTCGTGCAGATCCTCGATCTCAGCCACATCATCCACCAAGGCACCAAGTCGACCACCGCGCGCCTGCTCGGCCGCACGAAAGCCAGCCTCACCGTGTTCGTCGCCCCGCAGGCCAGTTTCGCAGTGAACTGTTGGGCATCGCTGTCCAAGTGCGAAAGACTAAAGATTCTGGATCTGAGTCTGGTGAGCGAGTGTATCAGTTTCCAATCGCTCGCGCAAACACTACGGAAGTTGGGCGGGATAGAAAAGATCTACCTCCCGCGGTGCACGACGCGCGACGAGTCCGGCGCGCTGAGCATCAACGTCCGCTGGCCCCCGAAACTCCAGCACCTAAGCCTCTCGGGGAGCATCTACGGCAAATTCCTCTGGGACCTGCTGCGCCAACCCGATCACTTCCCGCCCTCGCTGCACTCGCTATCCGTCTCGCACTCCCCAGGGCTGGACCACACCGGCGTCCGGCCGCTGCTGCAGAGCCTCGCGACTTCGCTCACGCATGTGCAACTAAGCGATTTGCCGCACGTCAAGCACGGCAAACTCAACGGCGTGCTCGACTGGCTCCCCCACCTGACCCACCTCACCATCTCGCTCGACTACATCGACGCGCGCTTCGGACACATGCCGTCCTCCTTCTCTCCGGCTCAGTGGGGCGAGGCGAAGCCGCTGCAGCAACTAACGCTCGTGACGAGTGGCCAGACGGGGATCGATCCGAGTCGCTGCTTTACGGCTGTCGATCTCTACACGTTGATAGATGAGCGCTTCTTCGGACGCTTGCGCTACTTGTACATCAGTCAGACGAGCGAGTGGGAGAACGAGCAGGATGGGGCTGAGGTGGGGGCGTTGGAGATGCTGTTGTGCGATGATCTGGATCGGGAGAACTGGGAGAATAGGAGATGGCACTATGCCGACGTGGTGTACGGAGGGACGTTTGAGGAGTGGAGGGGGACTAGCCAAGGGAGAAGTATGAGGGCCAGGTTGGGGATGATAAAAGATAGGTGACAACGGGGGTTCAGGGAGATGGTTTAGGCTGTCTCGCTGAACGTGCGTTTATACGGTAGTGGGTATCAAAGACTGCAGGCAGATGAACAGGAATGCCGGATTGTCTATCATGCACCACGACGCTAGTCTATTCAATCAATCATCAAAAACGATCGTTAATCGTCGCTAATCCCATAACCCTTTACTCTTGAACTTTTTTATCTAGGCACTTCCGTTCGCAGCTTTCCCCTGAATCTGCCCCCTAACACCGCCCTTACCACCAACCTCACGGAACAGCGCAGTGACACTCAGATCGTTCTGGATGTTAATTTGCACCTCGACCTTCTTGCCCTTGCCCACGCCCCTTAGCGCCGCCTCAGCAATCGGCGAGCCAATCTTCCACGTCTTCTCGCGCAGCTCCTCGTCCTCGTCTTCACTCTCATCCTCCGAGTCGTCGTCAGAGGAGGGCTCCTTCTCGGTCTTGGGCTTGGGCTCCGGCTTGGTGACCTTGATGTGGCGCGCGCCCTCGACGAGCTTGACCAGCACGTCGCCGCCCTCGCGGGGAGTGGCGATGGTGGCTGTGCGGCGGACAGGGAGCGGCGTCTCGGCGTCGACGATGGCGTGGAAGACGCCGTTGGACTCGTCGCCGGAGATGAGGAGGACACCGACGGCGGTGGACAGGTGCGGTGTCACCGTCACCATGGGGTGCAGCGACTGCTCGATGTCGTCGGCCTCGAACTCCTGGATCAGGCTGGCTTGGATGGCGGCGCCGCGGACGGCGAGCTCGGAGGGGTTGATGGCGGTGGGGGAGGTCGAGGGCGCGAGGACGGTGGTCGACTCGGGGAAGGCGGCGCCAACGGCGGAGGCAACCTTGGGGGTGTGCGAGTTGCCGCCTGCGAGGATGATTTCGGAGATGTCGAGGGGGTCGAGCTCGGCCTTCTCGACGGCGTGGGAGACGAGGCGGGTGAAGGCGCCGAAGAGCTTGTTGCCGAGCAGGTCGTAGCGGGTGCGGTTGATGGTGGCAGTGAAGTCGACACCGCCAGCTAAGCTCTCGACGGAGAAGTTGGCCGACTGGCCTATCGACAGGGACTTCTTGACAGCCTCGCATTCGAGCTTGAGCTTGGCCATGGAGCGGTCGTTCTCGCGGGGGTCTCCGGCAGACTTGTGCTTCTTGATGAACTCCTTGGCGAAGTAGTCGATCAGGACCTGGTCGAGCTTGGAGCCGCTGACGTCGAAGTCGTGGACGGCGGCCAGGATGGTGTAGATGCCGCCGCGGGAGGCGATGACGGTGACATCGGAGCGTGTGCCACCCAGGTCAGCGACAACGATGATCTTGTCGGTGAGCTTGGCGTCGGGGCGGGCGTCGTAGGCCAGGACGGCAGCAGTGGGCTCGTTGATGAACTGCAGGACCTCGAGGCCGGCCTCCTTTGCGGCGCTCTTCAGGGCATCCTTCTGGGCGTCGGAGAAGTTGGTAGGCACGGTGATAACGGCGGCGTTGACGTCCTTGCCCAGGTAGTCGGAGGCGGACTGTCGCAGCCTCCTCAGGTGGCGCGACGTGATGTCGCTGACGGTGACGGTGCTCTCCTCCTCGGCCTCGCTGTCGCGGATCTTGAACGCGACTGTGTTCGCGCTCTCGACGGGGTGGGCGGACTGGTGGGCAGGTGTGGGGTCAATAGACTTGAAGCTGCTGCCGTTAGACCCAAACAAACGCACGCACAAGGCTACTCACTCCTGACCCAAGAAGTCGCGGAAGTAGGCGACGGTGTTCTTCGCGTTGCGGACCAGCTGGCTCTTCGCCTGGCCACCGTGCAGCTCCTCGCCCTCGACGTACGAGAGGATCGAGGGAATCTGGCGGTCTCCGTCCTCGTTGGCGATGACCTCGGCCTTGCCCTCCTGTTCGCTGTCAGACTCCATGCACCCCCTCTCTGCACGCGGCCACTCACACTCGAAGTGAACGCAATGGAACTGTACGAGTTTCCGAACGAGATACCAATCGCAACCCGCTGGGCGGGGTCTGCCTGTGCGCTCATTTTGGCTGTGTGTGTGTGGTGTGCGTTCGCGTCGTTCCTCGAAAAGTCCAGAAACAATCTCAGACCTCGGACCTGAAATGTATGTGCAGAACTCTGTGTCTCGAGTTTGCGGTATTGATGTGGAGTTCTGTCTGGGCCGGGCTCGAAATACCGTCTTCGAATTTTTGACTAGCGCGGTTGCGGGCGCTCCAATCCCGCGGTCTCAGAAGTCCAAAAGTTAAGTTCGCGCTCGGTGACGTCCTGGCCGCAACACCAACCGCGCATACCATTGCCATGGCCACAACGCTCAACGTCGTCCTGCCCGGCGATGTAATACCCCAGAACGTCCTGCCGACAGGCACAGGCAAGAAGAAGACGCTCACACTGGGCCCCGGCCTGCGGCACATCCCGCCTCACACCGTGAGCAGCACCGTTGCCGGCACGCTGGTGACCGACAACCGCAAGAACGCCGCGCTGGTCGAGTACAACAGTGGGCGGGTGAGTCTCCCCCAAGAACACATCCATGCATCCATGAACGATCCAAATCAGCTAACACTAGAGCAGTACACACCCTTCCCCAACGACCTCGTCATAGCCACCGTCAATGGCAGCGCAGCCGAGAACTTCAACTGCCTCCTGACCCCCGAAACACCCCCCGCGGCGCTTCCCCACCTCGCCTTCGAAGGCGCTACAAAAAAGACTCGACCCCAGCTGCCGCCCAATTCGCTCGTCTACTGTCGCATCGCGAACGCCGGCCGCGATCAGCCGCCGGAACTGACCTGCGTGGACCCGTCGACGGGCAAGAGCGAGGGACTGGGGCCGCTGAAGGGCGGCATGGTGTTCAAGATTAGTCTGGGTATGGCGAGGCGGTTGCTCGCGCCGAAGACCGAGCTGGTGCTGCTGGACGTGCTGGGGGCGAAGGTTGGGTTTGAGATTACGGTGGGGCGGAATGGGGTTGTGCATGTGGAGGGGGGGAATGTAAGGACGACGCTGGGTGTGGGGAGGGGGATACAGGAGGTTGATCAGAAGGCGTTGGGGGACAGTGGGCAGCGGAAGCTTGCTGCTGATATCTTGAAGAGCCTTTGAGTTTGCGATATCTGGTCTCGAGGACGAGGAACGTTGTGAAGAGTGAGGCAGCTACAGAGCCCCGATGTTGCGGTGCATGGTAACATTGCTCCAGCACATGCCTGTACATCCTCAATTACGCCACCACGTTGGCTGGCGTGGAAGAAGAGGTGGACCTGCTGCACATGCTACTGGCGCAGGAACGACCCTTCTATCTCAGATGGAGCGTGCTTGAACTTGAGGTTCAGAGGCACCACACGCTTCGCATAGTCAGCGCGACGCCCACAAGCAGTGCATCGTCGCGCATCGATGTCTGTCACCACGTATCGATATCATCTTCATCAGCCGACGACTCGAATCACAGATCGCGCATCCGCGCTTATCGGTCGTGCAAAGCTCTGAATGTATGAAGCAATATCGGAATATGAGCATTCAACGTCTGAGCGATAAGATTGTGCTGCTCGAACCTATCCACCATGTTGTCTCTCGCCCCCGGCGGGCTTTGCTGGACTTCTAGGGTCGATCAAGGTCTTTACGACAGGCGGCATCCTGGACCAACAAACGAAGACTTTGCGGCATCCTCTTCGTGCTTTGTTTCCCCTACTGCGGACTGCCTGCTGCTGCGTGGAAGTTTTTGAATGGTCTCGTCAGACATGTGTCCCAGGTTGTGACTCGTTCTCGACCCTGACTCGATATTTGTAGCATCTATCGTCTGCTCAGTCGTCGAGACGATGAGTTGAAAACTATCGTCTCCGGTTCGAATATTGCTGAATGTGAGGTCTGCTTTCTGACTACGTTCATTCCCGTGCTCAGGCTGTTTCCGCGGCTCTGCTCCAGAGGCTCCACCTTCCGGCGGGTCATGAGATGCTGCATTGGTTAGTCGCGCGCTCAACTCCTTGACGTGCAGGCGAATTTGTGAGACCTACCGACCATTTTGGTGACTACAATTGGCGATTAGTCCAGTATGACTTTGGGGTTCATGAATGCTGCCCATGTGTTGAGGGTAGCAAGGCGTTCTAGCGACGCGGGGTAAGCATATCGTGAGCTAAGCGCTGACTACTGCACAACAACCCAATCATGAAGCTTACTCGCCTGTTATTAGCTTTCGAGATACCGTCCCACCCCACGTAAGCTCTCATTCGAGGGCTAGCATAGTGGGAACCTGCTCTCTCCTTTTGTAGCATTGCCCGTGTATATCAGCCTTTATGGAGGAAGAAAATATAAGAACAGAAAAAGTATCTCTTATGTATGCAAGCCCACACGCCCGGCATTGATCGTGTCTCAGTCGAAAATCCAACTTCTACCTAGACCCAATGTGTCTCTATCGTAGCAACATTTAAGTGTGGTCCCAGTCTTGTCATGCTAGATTTATCGCGACAATCATCTGTAGCTTATGCTTCATTATCTGCTGAGGCTTACAAACCTCTCTCGAACGCTGACGACTATGTAGACTTGAGAGATAAGTCTCCATTGAAGAGTCCAGTCGGCCCTTCATCGCTTGACCAATACACCTGACCCACTCATCTCGTCTTTGGTACTCGCGGGAAATGTGCTTGGTTTTGGGTTTGCAACATCTGCTGCAGAGTCTCATCTGACATCTGTCCAAACCACTGCAGTGACCGTGAGCCTGCAGTGATCTTCCGAGCGGAAATCAGGTCACCAAATGTCGAGACCAAGACTTGCTGCCCGTCATCTGCCATGGAAATGTCTTCGAAAACATTGGTCCGATTGGGCTGCGCTTCCTGCGAGGCCGTCTCGCAAATCTTCAGGCTCTGTTTAATGCTTTCGAGCTCCTCTTGTAGGACCTTTTGGTCTTCTTCATAGCTTCTGGACGCTATCTGCGGCGAGAGGAAGATGCGTTGGCGCTGAGCGATGTCTTGCATTTGAATGTGCAGTTGTGAGAGCAGATCCGACAGATTGTCTTTACAGCGGCCGAGCACCTGCTCTGTGGCCAACTTCGCCGAGAGGCTAGCGACGTCGGTGGTCGCAATCTCGAGAGTCGCGTCGTGACCAGGTGCTGTTGGTACAACATTCGGGCGCACCGAGTCTATATGAGCCGCGACGTTTGTACAGATACTCATGCACTGCTGAATGCTCTCCTGTTCGCTACGGAGATGGTGGCGTTCCAATTCGGAATCGATCGCACCCTCTGTCCTTCGTTCGAGAAGCACGTCGAGCTGTTCATCCACTGAACGCAGACGTTCTGTGAGATCAGACATGGTATCCTCAATCTTTCCCTGATACTCATTCAACACACTTGTTGTTATGGCCGAAGTGCGCCTGCCAACTAGGTCAGTCCCGCTCTGGACTTAATGCTCATGCACTTACAGATTAGCGTTGCACAAGGCGATGGTAATGGTTGATTTATAGCTCGCCAACATATTCTTGAAGCCCGTGACATCGTCGCCCAGGTATCTCAATCTTGTCCAATCTCGAAAGCTTGTCCGCGGGCCGGTTCCATTTGTCGAACACTTGATAAGAATAGCCTCGAAATCTTTGCATGCATTGCCGCAGCGGAGAACTGGAATCTTCAGAGCAACGAACTCTGAATCAGAATCAGTGATGACCTGGCTGAGAGCGTCCAAGACTGAGTCGAGGGCCTCCAACTCTTCCCGAAGCTCTCTGACGTTTCTTTGATGACTGTTGTACCCTTTGATTGTCTGATATAGCGATTGACTAGCTTGTAATCCAAAGGTCACCAGCGTCAAGAGACCAGACGTGACGCTGATGGGGTCTGCCATTCCAACAGACGCTCAAAGGGACAAAGCGATTGCGTTTGAACGCGGCGGATCATGCAATTAAATGTCAGACCACACTCAATGAGCCAGCCAATGAGATGACTATCGATCGAATGTCTTCATGACAGCTGGCTAGCTCTTTGCCGATGCATCCTGCATGGCAGTGGAGTGCCTGACATTGGCACTGAATTTGATCACCAACCTCTCGGACAAGCATGCACCCGAGTGCGACTTATGCCTGCGTACATTCATCCAGAGTGAAAACTCCTTGAGCATGCAATAGTTGATGGAACCCCCATCATGATGTTGCCCTTTGCATTTTCGAGATCATCATATACCTGTTTGCTAAGCGCCTACGCTAAGTCCAAGATCTAACGCAAAAACGTTGGATCAGCGGTTGTAGACTCTGGATCGGGCCTTTATCTAATCGGCTTTAGCTTTATTTGGTCACGGAAGGAGAGCGTGGGGGAGCAAGCGTGCCCCAAGAATACCATGATGATGGGTGTTTTGGAGGGGCAGCAATACCCGATGAGGTCGTTACGATATCTGGTGAGGCGCAACACCTAGAACCAAGGTTTTTAAGACGCATGAGAGAACACAACTTCATTGGCCCTGTTGAATACCCAGAACTTTAGAAGGACGGAATATTCGGGTGCAGTTGGGAGACATCTGCCTGCATCTTACAGTCTAAGACGGCCAGCAGTAGGTATAACTACTTCTACTGTGTTTTCTGCTATCTATACTACAGAGGGGAGTGTTTAGACACGTTGGGATGGGCTCGCCAAAAGTCGTGGCTGTCCTTTCTGAATTCGAGTGCCGTATCCGGACAAAGAAATGGACCTCAGCAATCGCCAGTTTGCGCCAAATTGTTGACGAATTGAGTGAAATTTTAGTACCATACATTACGGCATGAGGCAAGACATGGAACCTTTTGACACAAAAGTAACATACCAGCTGTCTGATGTACCTCCTCTGAGGATTGGAGAGCCTGAACGCTCGCTCAAAAACACCGCGTGAAGTTGACTGAAGATTCTTGTACATCTGTCAGCTCACGCATCGCAACTCCAACATGATTATAAAGCCTTGCATCGATGCTGCAAGATTTGATTTGGCGTTAGAAAAGAGGGTCAGGGCCCAAGTAGGTTGAGGGATGATAAGATACCCAGCCCGATACATTCTGCACCTGCTGCCAGAAGCTAGAGCTTTGTGGGACGATCAGCAGCACCCACGGCTATCCAGTCTTCGGTCGGCGGTGTTGCGACAAAACTCGGTCTCTTCTCCCATGTGTTCATCCACTCCTGCAACTTCGGTCTCCCCTTCTGCCACTCCAGATCGAGGAAGACCATTTGCTTTGTCATAGCCGTCGCAACAGCCACAGCAACCTCGTCGACCGTCGCCGACCGACTGCCTAATTCAGGTAGCACACCATTCACGACTGCATCTTCGAAGCGATCCAGCCCACGCACAATCTTCGTCCTTTGTCCCTCAACCCACTCTTTGAAATACAACCCCCTCTCTTTCCTAATACGCACTTCGTACGTTATAAGCACCGCTGCATCCATGACGCCATCCGCGATCGAATGCAGCACCTTCATCTGCCAGTACTTCTGGTCCTTTTTCGTCTTCACGCCGACAAGCTCAGTCAAGTACTCACAAATGACTCGCGAATCAAAGATACCAGTCGGCATGTCATCCGTGACTAAACAAGGAATTTTACCCATGGGATTATACTTCGCCACGTCGTCGGTGTTGTCGCTCCAGCCTTTGATTGGGATCGGGGCTACGACGACTTTCTGAAGCGCGATGTACTGCGCGAGATGCAGTTCGTGCGCGAGCGCGAATACCTTCCGCGTGTATGGCGAGAAGGGATGGTAGATGAGCCGCATTTTGGGGCGCTTGGTCGCGGGACCTGGTGATGGGGTGGCGTGAGGGATTGAGGCTACTACTGGTGTGATCCGGAAGTTCCAGCGGGGGAAATGCAAGCGCAGGCCTAAGCTGTTGCGGATCACGACTTCGGAGGCTGTGAGCCCGATCAGAATCCCCTGGTCTTTGTGGTCTTGGCCGTAGTCCGAGGGGTAGACCGAGACGTGGTCTCCCTGCTTGAAGCCGAGGGGGTCGTTCTCATCGAAAGTGAGAGGCTCAGGAGAATGTTTTGTGCTCATGATTTGGTCACGCATTGTTTTGCCGTCGAGTGAGGTTGGCTTTGCGGCGTTCTCTTTCGCAGTTGTGACCCGGTTCATGATGCGCCGGATCCATGCGTGGGTCTTTGGGTACTTCTTCTCGCCGAAATGCTCATCAGGGAGCGCGCCTGTCATGCCGCGGTCTACGACAAGCCACTCGAAAGGCCAGACAGCGTCGACATCCGCAACACTTGGCCCCTCAGTACCCAGTATCCAATGCCTTTCATCGGCAAGGAATGTATTCTCGAGCAGGTCGAACGCTTGCCGCATGTTCTGCAGGCCGTCGGGTCGGCCAGCCTGCATATTCTCTGCGGTCATGCGTCTGCCGCCCATCAACTTCTGTCTGTCATCGAGAAATGTCTTGTTCTGCACAAGACTGTTAGACGACCAGTATGGCATGAGTTTGACGGCGCTGTTGAAGAGGCCGCTGTCGCTGTAATGTTCGAACAGCTGCCTTAGCCCGGCCTGTTCTGCTGTTGATGGCGCCAAGGCGCTGTTGGGATACAAGGACTCCAGTTTGGAGATGATAAGGCGTGAGTCGACGTACACATCCTTCCCAATAGCCATGACGGGTATACGTCTATACTTCACATCGATTGATGCCAGGTCAGGCCGTGGCATTACTGGCGGTTGTATCTGCCTGGATCAGCAATAAAACCTTGAACAGTAACAAGATCCTACTTACGCACTCATCATACTCAATGCCACGAAGCCATAGATACCATAGAACTCGGTGAGAGTAGATGGACTGCACATAATGGAACAGGATTGGTCTCTCCGTCGGCGCCATGATTGGCAACACGGGCGGGACAAACCAACGCTTTTGCTGAGAAGGAATTTGAAGCTCAGAAACTATGTGTAGACGTTCCTTGTTGTCTAGTGGTGCGCGTTCCTCTTCACGCGCGCGCACCGTGTTTACCCCACACGAGGCTCATGACGTCGGACCGAGCCGAGGCTCGAAGATACCGAGTCAACGGCACCCCCATCATTGGCTGAGTTCTAGGTTGGTGCTACTGCTTGTGCGATGAGGTGAAGAGCGTACGGAAACAGATGACGGCTGTGAGATGTTTGGTATCGCTGAGACGAGAGTGACCGTGAAGAAGAAGGCGCGAGTCGGTTGAATGGCAGTTGCGCACAGACCCTTTAGGTAACTTGCCAAATTTGCAACGGCGAAGTCGTGACCTGCAACGACCACGTCAATTTGTATCAACATGCCGAAAACAGATGAGGGTGCTGCGCTAGGTCATGCGTATTTCTGGGATGAGCGCTACTCTAAGGCCGGTGACAGTACCGAGCCTACACATGAGTGGTTCCGGGACTTTGCATCCTTAGAGCCATTCTTTGAGAAGCATCTGTTCGCAAACCGCAAGGCAGAATCAAAGCCAAAGATTTTGCACCTAGGAAGTGGCGACAGTGTTTGTCTAATACAATCCGCGTTCTAGCTATGACTAACGAGTCGTCAGACTGTACCCTACGATCTTCTCAAGAGAGGCTATGACAATCAGCTATGTCTCGACTTCTCTGCTGTTGTGGTTGACCTAATGAAGTCTCGCCATGAAGCGGAAAAGGGCGTTACCTTTCAAGTTGGCGATGTCAGAGACATGAAGGATCTCGAGACAGGCAGCATCGATGTTGCGTTCGACAAGGGCACGTTAGATGCAATGATCTTTGGCAGCCCGTGGAGCCCGCCAGAAGAGACAATGGAGAACAGTGGAAAGTACATGAAAGAGGTAAGCAGGCCGGCTTCATCCTTTTCGAGACTCCGAGAATCTAACAGGACCAGGTCCAACGAGTCTTGAAACAGGATGGATTCTTCTTGTACATCACCTACCGACAACCTCATTTCATCAAGCCCATCTTGAACCGCGACAATGAATGGGACTATGAAATGGAGATTTTGGGAGGAGGCGACAGCAGCTTTGAATACTACGGCTTCATCTTGAGGAAGCACAAATAAGCGAGATCATCGACCAACACCAAACTCGACACCAAAGAGAGGGTCCGAGCACGGAGTTGACAACTTGTGGTCGGCTACCTTTGAAATCAAATGTTCCTGGACCCTTTCATGCGATGCCCCTCTCACCCCGCCGGGGCCAACTCCGCACCGTTTATATGACGCCACACCCCGAATCGACGGGTGCACGAGACATTCGATACTTTCAGCTGTTCGATAACGTTGTCCTCTCAAGGACAGATTTGTTTCTGTGGACACTTTCGCATTCTCCCTACGCTCACAATGCCTCCAATCACCCTCTACTTTCTGCAAGCCTCTCGTTGCATTCGCACAGCATGGCTACTTGAAGAACTTGGTCTTGACTACGAAGTCAAATTCTCTGACCGCACCTCGGCGTCGAAAGCTCCTGAAGAGTTCAAGCTTGCGTCTGGCAACCCATTGGGAAAATTCCCAACCATCAAAGATGGCGACCTAGTAGTCTACGAAAGTGGTGCTATCAGCGAGTAAGGCGCAGATTCTCCATCGATAGGGCTAAACACTGACCTTCACAAGCTATCTTTGTGACAAGTACGACAAAGACGGCAAGCTGGTGCCCAAGGATCCCAAGCAAAAGATCAAAGTCTTACAATGGAGCCATGCTGCTGAAGCTACCTTCGCTCTCCACGGTCTGGCAATTCTGTACGCCCGTTGGAACATCAAAGATGCACCGGAAGGAGTTGTCGAGGCCGCTGAGAAGGGAATGTCCGTCAACGTCCAGAATGACATGTCATGGCTGGAAAGCGAGCTTTCGTTATCGCCTGGTCAATTCCTGGTTGGCGATCATCCAAGTGCCGCAGACATCATGATGCACTTCTCAGTAACATTCATCGTTGCCAGAGAGCTGGGGACGAATGGCAAACAGTGGCCAAACATTGAGAAGTGGCTCAAGGCCTGTGAGGACTCGGAGGGTTACAAGCGCGCTGTCAAGAAGACCGGGCACAACTTGACTCACAGCCACGGACCCAACACGGCAGCGAAATGAAAGACAGTTGGCATGTAAAATATCTCAATGTATCTAGAAACAGTTCATATGTATAAGTATCAAGTCCGGCGGTCCGGCCCGCTCTCTCAAATATGGCTTAGTCATTCGTGTAGTATAGAAGCCGAGAATTGAGGCCGAGGCCGCCCCGCGACCCCAAATTCTCGTCCTCCCGCTCGTACAACGGAACAACCATTGACCACAGCGTACGAACGCTGTACGCGATGCTCGGGCTAGACATGCGGCTGATCGGTAGTTGATTTGAGCACCGCCGCATGAAATGCCGTAACGCGTCACCACAAATAACTACGCGTTGTGCGTTCTATCTCTGTTCAACCTCCCCGCCCGCAATTGCCTCCGGCACCCCACCTCAACTCACTTCCAGCAAAGCACACACAATCTAACAGAGCCAATGTCACATAAGCTCGATATCCTCGTCGTCGGTGCAGGCCTGTCCGGTCTCGCCGCCTCGATCCAATGTGCACTCTCTGGGCACTCAGTAACAGTGTTAGAAAGCGCGAAAGAGCTCGCTGAAATTGGTGCTGGGCTGCAGCTCACTCCGAATGCCACACGCCTATTTCAGGACTGGGGCGTATACGACTCGCTCCGACAACTCGTATGTGAACCGAAAACCCTTACGGTATACAACTACAAAGGCAAAATACTAGCGAATGAGGACAACTTCGATGCGAATATCAGACGGAAATATGGGGCGCCCTTCTCAGACTGTCATCGCGTGGATCTACAGCAGGCGCTTGTGAAGAGGGCGAAGGAGCTTGGTGTCACTGTCGTTCTTGATGCGCGGGTAACGGGAATAGACTTTAGATCAAAGACTGGAGACAAAGCAAAAGTGACCGTGGGCGAAAAGACTTACGATGCAGATCTGGTTGTTGGTGCAGATGGACTCTGGTCGACATGCCGGTCAACGATGCTGGGGAAGAAGGATCCTCCACTACCAACAGGCGACCTCGCGTATCGCATCGTGCTGGACATCGATCAAGTCAAGAGCCAGAAGCTGAGGGATATGGTACAGAACTTCGCGTGCCGATTTTGGGCCGGTCCTGATTCGCACGTGGTCGCATACAGCATGCGTGGTGGCAAGATGTACAACATTGTTCTCCTCGTGCCCGACGACCTGGAAGAAGGTGTTGCAAGGACAGAAGGTGATCTCGATGAGATGAGGAAGCTGTTTGAAGGGTGGGATCCAGTGTAAGTTGTGGCGCCATACTGAAACACCGTGCACTCATCATTGGCAGGTTGACCGAGTTTCTGGAGTGTGTCGATAAAGTTGACAAGTGGAAACTGATGCATCGGGAAGAGCTGCCGTCGTGGATTAACCCGCAGTCAAACCTTGTGCTCATCGGAGACTCCTGTCATCCCATGCTTCCGTACTTGGCGCAGGGCGCGAATTCCTCGATTGAAGATGGCGCCGTGCTGGGATTGCTGCTTGGTCCAAAGCATCTTACAAACAAGACCCAGCTGCCGGAATCGCTGAAGATGTTCGAGAAGCTGAGGAAAGCGAGAGGCGAAGGCATTGTCAGAGAGACGTTCAAGCAGCGCAAAGACTTCCACATGCGCGACGGGCCAGAACAAGAGGAGCGTGACCAACGAATGATGAGGCAATTGGGCCAAGAGCTGCAAGGCGCATTTCCAAGTCGATGGACATGCCCAGAAGTTCAGCCATGGCTGTATGGCTATGACGCTTCGAAGGAGGTTGAGGCTGCAACTGCGAGGTAGAAATGATGTGCATGGTTACACGCCGCACTCGCACTTGCGATCAGCACAGGAGAAGGCCTCGAGAAGCTTGGCGCATTTGCGTAACTTAAGATTAGCCTCGGAACCTTGAATCAACTCTGACAATTGATTGGAAGCTGTTCCACCGTTCAAACTTTACTTCAACGTTGACCGTTGTGACGTTGTTTGACGTCGTTGCACGAGGGTGTGGTGAAACTCGCTACTGTAATCCACTTGCCGAAATCCTCGGTTGTTGCAGCCTCGACATGGGTTGTGCAGACCCATATCCCCTACAAAACAAAACTGTCCCCCACAACATGGAATTGAAGGACAGCATGGGTCTTGGAACCTGGTGCTCCCGCCGACTTTCCCGTTCCTTGAGCTAATCGCCGCGGGTCTAGACATGGGCTGATAGTACCGCGCTCATGCGCGAGATTGACTCGAGCAGAAGCAAGCCTTCGATTTAAGCTTTGCCCGGAGAATTTTGCTGGTGTCTGCGGCACGCTTGTTGCTCATTTCCTGAAGAAACAAGAAACAATGCCGTGTTGTTTCGAAACTCGCCTGCCCTGCTGTGTCTTGGCCGCCGAGCCCGCCTGCACACTAGGAAGATGACAAGGCTGCAAGTACATAAGAGCGTGGAAGCATCGCCAGTATGGAATCATCGCATCGCATCGTCGGCTTTCATCACTCCTTCTCTTCGTCTCTCGCTGTGCTGTGCACCCACCTTCGCTCCTGCTTCACCACGTCTTTCGTTCATCAAGAAATCCGACTTTCGCTTTACATCGTTGCCCAATTCGACCATTCGACATGAAGTACTCAACCGCATCTATTGTTGCCTTGGCCGGCGCAGCCAACGCTCTACCCCATCCGCAGTTCAGCTTGCCATCTGGCCTGCCCTCTATTCCTGGCCTCGGTGACAGCAGCTCGTCCTCCGGCTCTGGAGGTCTCTCAGGTCTGATTCCCGGCCTTGGCGGCAGTGGACTGCCTTCTGGCTCCGGAGGGCTTTCTGGAGGTCTGTCAGGCCTGATCCCTGGACTTGGTGGCAGTGGATCTTCCAGCGGTTCTGAGGGTCTTTCCGGAGGCCTTTCAGGACTGATACCCAATGGATCGTCCTCCAGCTCTGGAGGCTTCTCAGGTTTAGTCCCTAGTGGAGGTCTTTCAGGCTTGGTGCCTTCCTCCACGGGCGGTGCTGGGTCCTCTTCCGGAGGCCTTGGAGGTCTGCTGGGCGGGGGCAGCATTCCCAGCTTTGGAGGCGGCCTGGGAGGCTCCCCGAATGCCCAGGTCACCGCAACTCCCACTCCGGTGGCTAGCGGCGCTGCGCCTACGAGCACTGGGTCTGCTGGAGGTAGCACAGGCAGCAACAAGAACAACGGCGCCAGCTGCGCCGGCAGCACCGGCGGTAGCTCTGAGAACGGTGTCAAGGGCGGCACCTGCTGCACTGACATGACCGTTATCTTCGCCCGTGGCACTGGAGAGCCAGGTAACATGGGTATAATCTCCGGTCCTCCCATGGTCAAGGCCATCAGGTCGAAGCTCGGAGCCGACAGGGTCACTGTTCAGGGTGTCGACTACGCCGCCTCTGCTGCTGTAAGTAGATTAGCATCATACTCTCATTCATATGGATACTAACGCCATGTTAGGGCAACGCCAACCTGGGCGGCGACGGCGGCAAGGTCATGGCTCAGTACGTCCAGCAAGCACTGAAGCAGTGCCCTGGCACCAAGGTCATCGTCTCTGGTTACAGCCAGGGTGGCATGGTTGTCCACAACGCTTTCTCTAACGGTATCTCGGCGTCTGACGTCGCTGGAGCTGTCATGTTTGGTGACCCATTGAAGCGCCAGGCTATCTCTGGCCTATCTACCGACAAGGTCAAGCAGTTCTGCGGTACCTCCGACACCATCTGCGGCGGTGGCGGTGACGGCGGCGCCACTGGCAGCCATCTCAGCTACGGAAGTGTTGCCGACTCCGCTGCTTCCTTCGCGATCCAGGCTGCTGGTCTTTCTTAGGCTGGGTACTGTCCCGAGAGTTGACTGAGGAAAAAGGAACAATACAAGAAGGAATGACCTGCGGGATCAGGGCCCTATATTTTCATGAACATATCTTACGAACCAATGCCACACGCTTGCAGCACTTGAACATACCTCAGCCCTCTCCTCCGTACTTTTTTACCAGTGACTTCATGATGCTCGCCGCGCCGCTCTTGTAGCTGCCACCAAACATGGCCCAATGATTCAAATGGTGATAGAGTTCGTACAGCTTCACCCTGTCCTCATACTCGTCAACAGGCTCAGTCTTCGGGCAAAGCTCATGATACTCCTTCAGGAAGCTCCCACCAAACCCGCCAAACATTTTCATGATACCAAGCTCGAACTCGCTATGCGCGTAGCAAGCCGAAGAGTCGAAGACTACATCCTCAGGCTCGCCTTCTTTGCTGCCAATGATGCCGGCGCTTGCATTGCCGCTCCACAGATCGCCATGGACAACCACAGGTGTCACATGCTTTCCGTTGTTGAGATGTTCGTCACCTATCAAGCGAGGAACGACTTGTGATATGGTGGCTTCAACGAGATTGTGGAATTCCTTGTCTGAGCCTTGAGCCTTCTCGCCTCTTCGGAGGATGAAACGCAGGCGGTTCTCGGCGTAGAAGTCGGCCCAGCTCTCCTTGTAGCTGTTGTCTTGGGGTGTGTCGCCGCAGCAAGTCGTCGAGGGGAAGCCGAACATAGGCTTGTGATAGCCCTCTGGCGTTGGCGCGGGCGTTGTGTGTAGCTTGGCTAGCTTCTGTGCCAGAGATGGTGCTTTGCCCTTTGATGATGATCGGCCAGTCAGGTGCAGGAAATCCGTTACCAGAAATGAGGTCTGTGAATTTGACTCAAACTTGCCATGCCCGTAGGATTGTGGGCATAATGACGGGACGACGGCATTGATGGCGTTGAGCGATGCGTGTTCGCCTTACTCGGTCTGTTAACTGCTGGTCTCACACCTTCGTATAAGGGGAATTACTGACCTTCGAACATAACTTCCGCGGCGCTCCCACTGCCTGTCTTCATAAAGTACGTCTTCTCGGTGCCATCATTGAGCTTAGAAACTATCTTTGAGGTCGAGGCAGAACTGCAACCTCCTCCGCCAGCGGATGCTACTGAGGTAGTGTCTGCATCAAGCTGCAGAAGCTTCAAGACAGCTGAGTCGACCTTCATTGTGGAATTTTAGTGTGACGTCGAATTATGTTGAGCATCGCACGGTTAATGTGCGCGTTGATACTGTGCAGATGCTGATGTGTTGTATTCTGACGTCATTGCTCTATCAATCCGGAAGGAACGCGTCTGCGCGTCTGTCTTTGCGAACGACTTGACCTTGCACCTCCCGTCCGCATCAAAGTTTCGAACGGTCTATCATCCCTCAGATCATCTTCTCCTGTCCGAGTCATAGTTGTCTTGCAAACCTGCCAAATTTGTTTTTGTTGAATCATTGATCACCTGCCTCAGGACACCGACCGCGGTGTTACGGAGAGCTAAACGGTTGTTGCCAGTCAGTGAACGTGAAACGGGTGGACTTTGTGGATGTTTCCCGGAATGAGAGATAGTTGTGCTGGCAGTCTGTTGCTCTATAGTCGTCACGTCCCTCCTCGTGAAGCCGCTGGGTAGGGTGTAGCACTGAGCCAAACTGTATGCTCGGTCAAATACTGGCTGACTCATTTGATCATCATCGGTGAGGCATGACTTCGTACTCATTCGGTTCACGCTTTGCGCTCGGTGATGACTCGCGCGAAGTAATCGGGGGACTCCACGTGAGCTCTCCGCATCGCAAGCAGCGTCTCGTTTAGCTTATGATCTGCCCATAACCCAATTAGGGTAAGCAGCTGGCCAAGTCTGATTTGTGGAGTCTCATTTTAGAGATGCCGAACATGCGATTCTGCTGGCGTAAGCAGTAAGCGAGCCCCGCCAGTTGGGTCTCGGGTACGGTATGGCGGGAGACGTCCCCTAGGGCCTGGAAGTAGCCTGTCACAGGACCCTGCCAAGTGTCAGTCGTGTCAGTGGAAGTGCATACTGTACAACACACTGACTGAAAAGCGTGGTTGCTGAGGATGACTGGCTGTTTCGACTAACGGAGTGAATTGTAGAAGAGCGTTATCATAAGCTCGAAGGAGATTAGTGTCCGAGTAGGGCTCCAAAAAACAGTTGGGATGTCTGAGCACCTGCACCCCGTCCTGAATGTGCGTACAGACTGCAGTGTCTCGTTGGTCATTTAGGCTGATTACCACCCTGCATCCTTGCTGCATGCCAATCAATGTTCAGAGTTGATTGTATCTTGATGAACAGAACTCGGGACTCGAGATGACTGTGGTGAACGAGCTGAGGCTTTTGCCACAGCGAAAACTAGTCAGGTACCGAAGGTGACTGAGGCTCATCAGCAATCTCATTGCTCGGAGTGGCGGACGTGATGGTGCAGCTGTGGCTAGTGCCGACGAAACTGGGCAGCTCAAGTGAGGTGTTTGTAGCCTTCGTCTTATTTCCACACGGCCGCGGTGAGGACGGGGCTGGATGTAGGACGGGTGCTTCATGCGGACGTGTTGCAAGTCGACGCACAACGCTGACTGTAAGACTTGGTGCTGCCTTATAGACGCTTTACGGAGCGAGTGAGATAGCTGATGCGAAGCTGAAAACGGCGGGGAATGGTGAGAAGAACGAGGAGTCTATTGAGGCACCTCGACCAATCCAAGGCATATTGACTGCGTGAATGGCTCGAGTTGAGTCCCGATTGGAAGCGCTGCGATGTGACGCAAGTGTTGGAGTGCCTGATGCTGCGTACCATGGCTGCAGCAAAAAGGGCCGAACTTGCGGCAAGTGCCTTTATGTGTACGAGCCAGCAGCAACAGTTCGGCCCCCAGGTACCTTGGAAACAGAGCAGGAGTCGTCATGGCGCGAATGTTACCTCGCAGACTCGTACTGTATCGGCCGCCAGCCGTTAGCAGGGGTTGAAGATGGCGTTCGCCCTACGGGCTGCATGTCGGCCTAGCGCATCAACTTAAGGTTTGGTGCATCGCTGCCGCAGTGAACGTGCACGTCTGTGGTCGACGGATATCTATGTGTATGAGGTCCAGAACTTCAGCTGTCAGCACTCTGTTGGACTGTCGTCTTTCTCTTCCCCAGTGCCGTCGTAAATCGATATCTTGGTCTTGTTAACCTCCCGTGGTACTGCCGAGTCCTGATCGCGCTTTCCTAACCAGAAGATCTCGCTCAGTACCACCACCAAACAGCCCGAATTTCACCATGGACTACGGCTTCTATGGCGCTTCGCAGCAGCCCTACCATTATTTAGGGATGCCGGCAAATGCATACGCGAATACCGGCATCGACCCGGAGGCAATGCGCAGTGTGGTGAGTGCTTCGGTGCGGGCTGCAGCTCTTCGTCGCTGCCGCGGCCCCGCTCGCCTCCAAAGATTGACCGCATCTGACCCGGACTTCACAGGAGCCTCTCGACGCAGGACTGTACTCAGGCGGCTATGATGCATTCACATTTCATGGTCTGCCGACGCCGCAACATGGTGGCTCACCGGATAATGCCATCCAGACGCCCCATCCACTGCCAACGGTTAATAGCGTAGATTCAGGTCTGGGCGGGGAAATGGATGAGAGTGGCATAACACGAGCACGAAGCAGCAGCGAGGAGAAGGAAGCAAATCTCACGCCTGCACAGAGCAGGCGGAAGGCGCAAAACAGAGCAGCGTACGCTCCTTCCCATCTCGATGTGGCAAAACATCGCTGACCCCTGATGTAGCCAACGCGCCTTCCGCGAACGCAAAGAACGCCATGTGCGCGACCTCGAAGCAAAGCTCAACGCCCTCGAAAACAACACACACTCGCTACAGTCAGACAACGAACGCCTCAAATTGGCTCTACAGCGCGCCCGCACCGAGAACGAGATCCTCCGCGCCACATCTGGCCATTCGCCATCTGCATCACGGAGAGTCTCGGCAAGCTATCCTTCACCAGGTGCACTCCTTCCAGATGAGGAGATGGAAGAGGATAGATACAATGTGCAGGCACTGAGCAACGGCAGCGTTGTCAACGCCGCTGACAGAGATCATCCTGCTTCACGCCACGTTTCTAAGGGTAAAGAGGTACCAGCTAATCAGGCCTGGGATGTGATCATGACGCATCCACTGGTCAAGCAAGGTCTGATTGATGTCACGGACGTCGTGGAGCGTCTGCGAGGAAGGGCGAAGTGCAACGGTCACGGTCCAGTCTTCGAAGAAAGCACGATCTGGCAAGCCGTCGAAGAATCGAGGCGCAGCGGCGGCGATGAGCTCATTTGAGCTACAATATCAGTAGGTCGTTGTTACTTCTTTTCACTTCTTGTTCAAGATTCTTCATCAACGCTCGTTTCGGTACGGGCAATACTTTTACGGCGTTTCAAGGGCCATGTCTGGTGGCACCAGACTGTAGGCACGGACTAGGCGTTCTCAGATGACCGTCCTTTCGGACAAGCTGGATTTGTTTTCAACAGAGATTGACTCTACGATATCGAATACCCCGTGGTTCAAGCCACCATCAACCTTCACAGGTTGTATCACAACCAATACACAATCTGTTTTAAGCCATATCTAACATCAAGATCTCTTCACTCCCATACGCAGCCACACAGCAAAAGCAGCTTTGTACCCAACGTCGTAGCTCCAGCCCTGCTGTGAAAAGCATGCAGGGCCTGAAGCAAACCACCCTTAAGACTACTGACGGGCCTGGCTCCGGGCGTTGACAGACGGCTAGCCTGGGAGCTACAGATGGCATCTTCCGATGCTTTTCCATGCCACATGGCGGATCGTTGGCTCTCGAAGACCAAAACGACGGCACAAACATGCTCAACGCTTGTTCGCTCAAGACGGGGCGTTCCACAGGCGTCCAGACACCTAACAGCAATCGGGAAGACGCTCGGCTCAACCTCAAGTCCAGCATCATGATGCTCGAACATCGATGCCAGAGGCATCACAAAGCCTACGCGACTCACACGAATACAACGACGAGGTTTACGAGCAAGGCAAAGATGATCCTCGAAGCGAAGGTCTATAATTCAATGTCTGAAGATGCAAGATCGTAGCTGCAATGCTTGCTCAGTAGTGCAATCTTTCGAAGTCTGGCACCGCGACTTCTTATCGTCGGATAAGAACCACAGAGAGTCACTGTTCCGTGTCACAAAAATCAAGCGTTCTCCTCAAAGCTTCTGTGCGATAATGTCGGCGATTGTTCATGCTCCATCGACGAAAGTTCCCCGCCCCCATAAGGCTTCCACATCCCACATGCAGTGTAGACTACTGCAAGGCACACAGTCAGCATGCCATGCAGCCTGTCAGTCACTGACCTAGTCAACGGGCGCCCTGGAGCCAATCGAGTCGGACTTTCGAGCAAGGCGTCAGCAAAGCACTGGCATGCCAGATTCGGTGTCGACCAGCCTTATCACGAGCACCGGTGAGCTCCACGGAGCACGACGCACACCAGCACCAGATGCAATGAACCACACCATCCATCGGCTCTACCCTTCAGGGGCTCCACCAATTGTCACTAGAAGCCTCAGAATACTGTGTACAACAAGTTTGACCATGGTTCAAATTGAAGCTACACTGGTCAAATGAGTATAGCGGATTGTGAGAATACTGATGGTTGCCGATAGCTTCATCGTGCGCGCGCATGCCGATTCGCTTCCCTGAAGCCTCTCGGATGACGACTCCGACCAGTGAGTTCAGTTCAGAGTCTTGCTGTTGATGCTCACCTAGACTGGATCTGAGATTTACCCAACAACAGACGTAGCTTTCGCGCGACGATCTTTATCCTGATTTTCCAACACGGCAGTCATCGAATGTGCTAGCGAAGCTCATCGCTTGCTCAACGGTTGCAGTGGTATCCTCGAACTAGGGGTGCGAGAGGATCGACGTCATGCCCCCGCGTCTTCTTTTGGAAGGTGGGGGTGGGGCAGTCGATCTGCAACGCGACTTGCGGCGCAGAGCTTCGAAAAGTTTCAGGCGTCAACTTGAACAACACAACAGCAGCTTCACATACCTGTTGCTTCCCCATACCACCTTCTTTAGCTACAATACTGTCTTTTTGAATTGTGAAAAACAACCGCCACCATGCAGATGCCCGACATGCCTATCAACGTCGAGGTCGACCCCAATGAGGACACAGAATGGAACGACATCCTGCGCAGCAAAGGCATCATTCCCGAGAAGCCGCCGTCGCCGACACCCATGATTGAAGAAGCGCTCAACGAAGCGCGCCGCCTTGCACACGAGAACAGGCTCGAAGGGAAAGAGCTAGACGAGCTAGACGAGCTCGAAGACGACGAGGATGAGGACTTCCTCGAGAGCTATCGGTACGTCCACCTACCCTCCACTCTCCAGGCAACTCTCTCCTCGCTACTGCTCTCCTGCGCCTCTCCCGCGACCATCGATACTAACTAGCCCAGCCAAAAGCGCATGAACGAACTCTCCAGCATCACCTCCGCATCAATTTATAACCAAGTCTACCACCTGCAAAAACCCGACTACTCGCGCGACGTAACCGAAGCCTCGAAAAAGTCCCACATCTTCGTCCTCCTCACCAGCTCCACCGGCACAAATACCGAATCCCGCGTCGCGAGCGAGTCCTGGACGCTGCTCGCGCAGCGCTTCGGCGATGTAAAGTTCTGCCAGATGCGCGCCGACTTGTGCATCGAGGGGTACCCGGACCGCAATACGCCGACGGTGCTGGTTTACAAGGATGAGCAGATTGTGCGGCAGATTGTCACGCTGCGCGAGCTGAAGGGGCCGCAGACGAAGGTGCAGGATTGGGAGAAGGTGCTGGTAGACTTGGGAGCAGTAAAGATTGGGGACTCGAGACTGAGCAAGAGGCCTGGGCAGGAAGACGAGGAGAAGACGACAGGGATACGGCAGGGGAGGACGATGCAGCAGGATGGGGAGGATAGTGATTGGGATTGAGCAACCTATTGAGCGGCCAAGGAGCGAGATGTTAGACTAGAAATAAGGAACCTACGAGGGATCTGGTTCAGTGGGGATCAGCGAGATCCATCAGGACAAGACAGCTGCGAACAGAAACACCATCGTAAGCAGGATCCGCTGCGCAGCTGGTTGATGGTACAATCATCGCGTGCTGAAAAGAGAGGTCCAACAGCACATGTTCAATTAAAAGATACCGCCAATACTTGCGAGGCTCCTTAGCAGGCATACCAAAAGCATCTTAATTGCCTGCAACTTATTCCAAACGCGCTCGCAAAGAGCGTGTAGCGGGTGCGCATTTTTCTCTGCACGATATGTACGGTTTACAATTTGATGTACAACAACCCCTTACGTATTCCCCTTTCCCTCAACCTTATCTCCGATGCATCTACCCAATCTCTTGTTCCTAACCAGGCATCTCCTTCTCTTCCAATCAGCTACACTCCACTAGAAGAACCGTCCACTCTTCCCAGTCTCAACGCTGTGCTCAACCACAGGAGCATGCTCGTCGGCATCAAAAGCCCCGGCGCGAGTCATCTGACGCGGCACAGGGCGATCCAGCGCATCGAAGCGATGACCTTTGACCTTGGCCCAGATCCAGAGCGCGGAGATGCGAAGCGCGCAGGCGCCGAAGGCCCAGAGGAGACCGCCGAAGGGCGCGGCCACGAAGGCACCTGTACTTGTAAGCGATATGTCTTGATAATGAGGTCTTGGGAAAGGATGTTGACGACGCTTCTTTAGGAAACCGCTTCGAGAGTCTCTTTTACCAAGAGCCCTCTGACAAGGGGAAGATGAGAAGCTTACCGAATGCGCTCCAGTCATCTGCGTACAAACCGCCTTCGAGAAGCAGAAGGCGACCTGCGAGCCTTGTGTCGCCATCATAGTACACGAGTCCGAAGAGGAAGATGGTGAAAATGCCGCCCAGACCGCCGACGACGAAGTCGAAGCCTCTGTACCAGTAGCACTTTTCGCTCAGGCCGATGACGAGACACGGCACAACCGCCGCACTAACAAGGTCGCTGATGAGGAAGATTTGCAGGATATCCGGGCTCCGCAGCGCGACAACGACGACAGGGAAGATGATCGCCACGACGCACGCGCGGATGATCCAGATGTTGAGTTTGTTCCTGAAGAAGTCGTTGGAGCCTGTGGATACCATGGAGCTCTGGAAGGAATCGAAGGCTGCGCAGGATAGCGAGACGGTCATTACGAGGACTACGCCGACGACCCAGTTGGGCAGCTGCTGCAGCAGCAGGAAGAGTGCTAGTGAGCCGCCTTCGACGTCGGCCATATTCCATGCGCCGCTCCATGCGGCCAGTAGACCGGCGACGCCGACGAGGGTTAGGATAATGAGCACGCCAACTGAGGCGAGGGAGACGCCAATCCAAAGGTCCTTGTCGGTGCGTGAAGCGAAGGTGCGCATCCAGAAGCCTGAGAGGAAGAAATCGTTGGTCAGGATGGCAACGGGAAGGATGTACAGCAGCTGCCAGCCCAGCAGAGAAGAGTTGAGGTACCCCGACTGCTCAATGAGGGGGCGCTGAATGTCTGTCTCCACACCGACTGCGATAACACCGAGGATGATGAGGCCAACGACCATGGCTCCTTGGATGTTATCGGTCACGAAAGACACCTTGAATCCACCGAGAGAAGTGTAGATTGTGGTAACTGCGGCCTCAACGATGACGACGGGGAGCCCGTTGAGACCGGTGAGCAGGGTAACGATCTGCTGAAGAGCCGAAAGCTCAGCGACCATGTACAGGAATATCGTGATGAGCGTGCATATGCTCAGGAAGATACCTGCAATAGCGCCGTAACGTTGGCGAGTCCATTCTGTCAGAACGAAGCCTTCGGGGCATTTGCGGCGGATGATCGGTCCAAGAGCACCAAAAATCAGAAGCGGCAGGGCCGAAGAAAGAGCGTAGACCAGAAGACCTTGGACACCAGCGATCGTAGCGATCTGCGGATAGGTGAAGAGGATTCCGGAGCCGAGTGCTGTTCGGTAAAAACCTAGGTTAGCTGTCTGAAGCAATGAGGGGAAGTTAGGGGGAATAGCGGCAGCACGTTCCTCACGCAAGTATTATCTTGATCGAGTTCTGACGGTACTTCTCAGCTTCACTTTGACCTGAACAAGCATTGAAGAATGCTTGTCGATCTCAGATCTGCGCCCGCAGTGTAGCCGCACAAAGACTGCTCCTGTCCTGCTGCCAAACAGCGATCACAAGAGCAGCCTCTGTGAGAGATCTCAAATACGAACCTGAAGACTTGAGTGTAGAGTGCGCTCGTTGCGCAGTCGATGTTGAATGCACCTCGATCAGGTGATGTTGTGATATCGAATCGATACTGCCGCTGCTCTTCACGCTGGACGCGCTGTTACACGGATGCACTCACCCGAGGCGATGAAGTTAAGAGCGAGCGGTACGCCTGCAACATGTCAGCCTTCATTTAAGAAGATGGGTAGTGGTAGCAGCGTCGAGAATCGTGACGCATGACAGCTGAAGTTCTAACCCTTCTGTGTGCGATTGCTCGACAGCCACTCAGTCTTCGACTGGTGTCGCAATCGCCATGCGATAAAGCATCCCAGGACCCTGATAGCTGGTTAGCTTTGTGGTTCCACGGTCGCACGACTCGAGGGCTCCACAGTTGACCTACAGGAATGCGCCGAGAGTCAGGTAGATGATGGCGTTCGACGCCGGTTGCGATGGCGTGCCCATGTCGTACAATATTTACAAAGAAGTTCTAGTCTATACAGAGGTGAGCTGTCGCAATGCAGGTCATGCAGGGTTGCAGCTCGAGCCAGAGAGTTGGGAGACAGAAAGTTTTGCGGTCGCGCTTCCCGCTAGCGCTGGACGGGGAAGGTGCCGATGATGTCAAATAAATCGCAGGCCAGAACGCTGTCTCAACTCCACGTGGGGAAGTCCGGAGTCGATGTTCTTGATGTGAAGAGCAATGCTGCTATGTTTTCATGGTGGGGAAATGATCCTGACTTGGCTTAGACGACTGAGAACACATGGCTACACATTGACACAGTGCGTGAATCAGGAGAAGCAATTCGTGAAGTTGTTTGCATTTTGTCAATGTCCACAGAACGCCCATATAGCTCGATAACGCATGTAAATGCCTCAGCGTCAGAATCCCTCCAGCGCCTCGTCTCAGCAGCCGCCAGCTCTGTATTGCAGCAGCGCGGTACCCTTATTGCCCTCTCCTCTTCAACTCAATCACCAAGCGTGTCGGTCCCAGTTTGGATCTGCAGTTGTCAGCCACCCTCCATTGCGTTCTCTGCCACCACTCACCCTGCACAAACGCCGCCAGCACCTTACTCCCTGTCTGCAGCAGCGGGTGCCCGACGACGATCTGCAGGAACCGCTGCAGCCCCTCTCTCCTGTGCTCAATCACGTCGTCCGAGAAGCGGTTGGTCAGGACCTTCCCCGGCAGCGGGGGTATGGTGACGCGCGCGCTCTCGCGCTCGAGGATGTCTCTGAAAGCTTCGAACTCGTTGTAGCGCCGGCGCACGGAGGACGACTTCAGCTTGAAGGCCGGGATGTTGGTGCGCATGACGATCTCGTAGGTTGTGTACATGCCACGGCCGACGCCTGTCCACGATCAGTCTCCCGTCCTTCTCTTGCCCGTAGAGCGTGTCTGTGTACCGTGTGTCATGGGATTGCGGACCTGTGCACGCGACATGTGAGCGAGGCTGCGGCTGCGTTCAAAGAGGGGCGCGTACCTCGATCTCGAGGAAGTTCTCGGGCGGCCCGTACAGCTCCTCGAAGGACTGCTGGCGCGCATCTGGTATGGACTGCATGGTGATTCTAGTGAGTGTGTAGTATGCAAGAGCGTTTGGCGCACTGCGAGCGTTGGCTGATCGATGGGTGGCAGGTGGGGCACTCGGCCTCGCCCGACTGTTTGGATCTGATGCCCGTGCGCCTGCCCTGCTTGCCTGCAGGAAGCCTGCAATGCTTTCCTTCGACCATCTTGGTGCTGTCAACAAACACCTCTCTCATCGTTCAGTCTTGCGGTTAGACCCAGTTCAAGGATGTCTGTTCCACACGCGCTGCGGAGCTATAATCTTGAGACTGAGTGCTTCTCAGGATTCAGCTACGCATGCATTCTATCAATCCCAATTTCTCAACTGCTGACCTACACGCCAATCCCCAGTTGAGCCGTGGATCGCTCATTCCAACTCAAGTCAATGTGTTCCTTGTGGCCAACATTTCCTTGCCGTCTCTATGCCTCAATATCAGCCGATAGATCCTCCGCGGATCCCCTCTTCGTCTTGGCCCTGACTGCTTTGCCTGCATGCGCTCAGCCGCCACGAGACGATTGGAGTCTGAGTGCTTACCTTGTGACAGCCCCGCAATTCGTCCGAGTACCCCAGACCTGGTATAAGGAATCCTCGAGGGTCAGATTGCGCCTGTATCTGCGGACACTAACTTACCAGAATGGATTACCAGCACTTGAGCATCTTGGGTGGCGGGCCTGACGACGACAGTCTGCAGGCAGTTATACCAAAGGTTTACGATCTACCGATTCAAGACCGCCAACCTGCCTGGGATATCTTGCGCTCTGATTCCATCCGCGGCAGCGTCTTAGAGAAGCACCTCCACGGCTTGGTAGAGTTGGCGGCCCTATGTTCAGCATGCCAGGATCTCCCGCTCAAGCTCCTTCTTGAGACCGAGAAGCAACTGGCCAGAAACAAAAAGCAGGAGTCTCCAGAAGAAGTCAAAGACATGGAGTATTTGCAGAACGCACAGCATCTATTTTACTCAGCAGAGAAGTGTCGGATATGCGCTCTGTTTCTACTAGTTTTGTCGAAAATTTCTCCGGATCCCCTTGAGATGAACGCTGGACATGTGACGCAAGCACCCTTGCTTCTGAGAGGCATCGAATATCCCTTGACCGGTATTCAACTTGGTGTACAGTGGACAAGCAAGCAGGATGCCCGAAAACCTCACCCTTTCTACAGCTGGTCGGCCCCCATTCTGCTCACAACCAACGCAAACCCGTTGGGTACGTTCGCGTGTGTGTCGCAACTATGTGCATCATACTGACCTTTATCCAGCGTCAGGAGGGATTCCGCAGCTCATAAACGGACGACTTCCCTTCAGTCAGACTGAATTCATAGACGTATTTGGCTGGCTCCGCGAGTCTATGGTGATCTGCAAAACACGCACGGAGCACGAGTTCTGCCACAAGGACTTTGACTCTCGCGCTACACTAAGAGAGACCCCTCCGCCTACCCGTCTTATACACATCGAGCTGGTAGACGACTGGCGCCGATTTCATATCCATCTGGTGAGGACAGAAAAGCACCATGTCGATTACGTTGCCTTAAGCCATTGTTGGGGTGGTCACCAGCCTATACGAACACTTGCGAGTAACCTGGAAAGTCACGAACAGTCGATCAGCTTTCAAGAAACTCCTGCGACATTTCAGGATGCCATCATCGTCACCGTAGAGCTTGGCTATCGTCATCTTTGGGTCGATACACTTTGTATCGTACAAGATGATCGAGCCGATTGGGAGAGGGAAGCATCAATCATGGGTGCTATCTATGCTAATGCGCAATTGACTATCGCAGCATCGCACGCAAAAGACGCGACTGAGGGCCTATTCGGTCAACGGGGCCAGCCGAGCGCATGGTATACCATACACTCTCCGTTGGAAATAGGCGATGACGACAACTGCGAATTGATCCTAGCGGTTTCGGACCATACGCACGCCATGCGATGTGACCCGCGCAGTGGCTTTGTAGCTAGACGGGCATGGTGTTTTCAGGAACAGGTCCTATCGAGACGAGTCTTGTGGTTCACGGATGGCGAGGTTGTCTTCCAATGTCGCAAAAAAATCGAATCCGAAACAGGTCTGCCTATCCGAGACATCAACTGGAAGCAGGAGCTGTCTGACTGGCTATGGATCGTCAAGGAATACTCCGGCCGCAACATGACCCACTTCGAAGATCGCACGTGGGCCATCAAAGGCCTGGTCAGCATGGTTCGAAGTCTTCATCGCGGAAGAAAGTATGAGAACGGAGTCTGGCATGGGGCATGGGAGGAGCCTGCAGTGTGGCAAACCATGGCGCTTGCGAACGTACCGGACAACACGAATGCCGACTGGATCCACCAACTTCTTTGGCATCGATGCTTCAGAAACAGCGCTTGGGATCGCAAGCTACTTGACGAACTGCATCATTCCAAAACACCGAGTTGGTCCTGGATGTCTACTCCAGGTCCTGTCAAGTTTTTGCGAAAACTAAATAACCCACTCAAGATCAACGACACCATCTACTATTTGCGCCGATGCAACGTCGAATTGGAGCAAGAAGGCATGCTGAGGGCGAGAGTCGCTCTGTGGCCGGCCGTTGGGGTCCGCAGAATGGCTTATGACCACCTCAGGCATTGCCTGGATGCAAAGCAGGACATCACCACGATACATCAGCCATCATCTTTTCTCATCGAGAATGTCAAACAGTTGGGTGATTACAGCGCCATCGACCCTGACAAGGATGGTGATCATGGACTCCTCTCCGCGTTTGGTCTGATTGGAGTCCTGCTCAAATCCATCTGCAATCTATCGCATAGTGGAAACCTCGGCCGTCCAGTCTACATCATGCGAAGAGGAAACCCAAACGACGTACACCATCCATGTGGATGGGCGGTGTTAGACGATGATGTGTCCGTTGAAGACCTCTCAAGGGGACCTTGCCTTGCCGAAACCTCGCTCTTCCTAGTACCAATGATGACCTGGGCCACTCGCGCATCTTCGAAACTCAAAGGCTACGAGCCTCATCTCCATCAGATCCTTATCCTTCAGTTCGTGCACCCTGAGCCGTATAACGAGCGGAATCCTCTCCGTTTTACAGAGGAAGCAGACACACGGACCAGAACTCGGTACAGAGAGAGACAAGACAGGGCTAAAGCGAAGGCGGAGAGCTGGATGCCCAACGTTGCGGGTGTACCTCGACCGCCACCGCACTGGAAACACGGTGGGACGTTTAGACGCGTCGGTTGTGGGTTTGTGAGTGCGGAGGCTGGACTTGGGACGGTTCAAGATATGTTTCGTGAGATCAGTATCATTTGATGACCATTAAGCAGGGAGTTTTTTCCGTTCAAAAATTCTTGAGTCAGCTTGTACGAGCGAAAAATCAGTTTGTGTCCTGCCCTCACAGATCAGGGACTCTTCGAATCACTTGCCGTGCACTGCCGCACTGTAAGAGATAGCAATAACAGTGCGGAACACGCAACGCCGGCCTTGCAAGACTTGAAGAAATTATTTCATCCCTTCCCCCAAAAAATCAAGATTGGCAACCTTTTACCCAAGCCACACCTCAGCTCTTTTGAAGAAACGGTAGAACTCCTAGGCTCAACGAGGGTGCTTCTAGAACCCACAACACGAGGCGGAGGTCTCGACTGTCCAAACCACGACTACAACGGGGACGCCTTATCCACTTTTCGAGGCTTTCCGAATTTTCCAGACTCCTGCGCAGCTCAGCTGCAAGGCGCATCATTACAGCAACACTAACCTGACCTGCTGAAATAGACGACGTACCAGCTGAAATGCGCACCACACATGTCTGGGAGCAACAACTGACCTGTATTCCTGGTCCTAGTATTTAGTCATTAAGTGATACCCCACTTTGGCCACCCGGACAGCAACAAGACTGATTAGGGCGAGTGCATAACATAGACCACAGAACAGCGCGGCAGCCCAGTACAACCGATTCGATCCAATGATTGCTCCAGCAACGGGAACGCTCACGAGAGTGCCTACACCTACTACTGCGTAGCACATGCCATAGTGTTCTCCATATTGTCTCGTATTGCAGAGCTTAGACACGCAGACTGGTGCGAGCGAGATGTTGCTACCAGACGCTATGCCCATCAATACAGCATACGCAATCGTGAGGCCGTAGACAAATCCTGCACAATCGGAGCCCTCCGTATTCGAGGCATTGTTGGGCGAGAATATGGCTGCGGGCAGCCACAGACCAAGTGATAGGCTTGAGCAGAAGAACACCATGATAATCATGACGTTGTACACTCCCAACTTATCGGCAAGCCAACCCGACAGCCATCGGCCGATGGTAGAGGTTCCATTGTAGATGGCGATGATCTGGTAAGCAACGGATGAACTGAAAGCGCCAGAGTTTACACAGTAGCTGGTAAGGTAGGTAACGGGAACGAAGAGACCCCACTCAAGGAAGAACGCTGCGATGGTAACGATGAGGAAATCTGCCTGTTTGAACAGTCTCAGATTAGGCAGCGAGACGAGCTTTGCGTTGGCGGTTGGCTCGAGACGGACCCGGATCAGAAGGTTGGCGATAACGAGCAAGACGAGGAACACGAAGCCTTGAATCCTGGTTGCCCAGGCCCAGCCTCTTGGTAAGAGGGCTTCGAGCATGAGTGGGAAGATGACACCACCGACGGACCCTCCTGTGCAGGCGATTCCAGTAGCGTAGCCACGTGCGGTCATGAAGAAATGACCAATGGCTGTAGTCGCCGGAGTGACGACCAAGGATGTTCCAACTCCTCCAAGGATCCCAAAAACAATCAGGAATTGATAGTACTCTGAGCTGCTCGTCAGTGTAAGGCCCCTGGAAATGACAGCTCAAGCTAATCACCTGTACAAACTCCAATGAGCATGATACTCAGTATCATGAGAGCGCTCCCGACGAGGACAAGAACCCTGGATCCTTGGGAATCGAAGATCGGTCCTACAAAGATGCCGCAAAGAAAGGTCAGAGCTATGTATGTGCTGAAGATCCATCCGGTCGAGCTGTCGCTGTAGTGGCGTAATTGATCGGTGGAGAGATATGCCTGGTAAGTGCTGATGCTGTTCATGTATCCATAGCAAGAGAGCCTTATAGGAAACGAGTCAATTGGACCGAATATAAAAGGGCTGATTGAGATATAGCACTCACATCCCGCAGAACGAGCCGAATACAACGAGCCATGCTTCTAAGCCTCCCTCTGGATACGAGGTTTCTTCTTCATCGCTGAGTGCCAGAACCTCTGCTGACTCGGCTCTTGCTTTCTCGGTCGTCTCATCTGCACTCTGGTCTGTCGCGATCTGTACTGGAACCCCTCCCCCGTCGATTCCTAAGGACGAAACCATACTCCAGCCAAATGTATTTGCTAAGGTCTTTCTTCAAGAAAGCGATAGACGAGACATGGTGTCAACATTCCACAAGAAAGTAGTTTGACTGTCGCTTAAAGTAACTCGCATACACGTGTGGCGGGTAAGTACATGTGCATGACAAATCTTATGGCTGCCTGACCGGGGTTGTACCCTTAATGCGGTTGACCAGTCCGACGATAACCGCTTGTGTGCAGGATTTCAGTCTTACCTCAACGTAGATTTGGCTGCTGGTTCCAAATGCAAAGCTTTTGCTGAAAGCTTCTACAAATCACCTGCGCAGTCAAACGGTGATGCTGTCAGTAGATGCCACGGACTTATCAGCGCCAAAAATTACGAGCAATGCGGAGAGGAAGCAATTGGAGGTCCAGTCTTGTACCAGTAACGATACACGAGTCTGACGCTGGAAATCGTACGTATCGACTCAATTGGAAGGGTACGTGTCCTTGCGATATGTATCAAAGCCAGGATTGACGAAGAGCATTACCTTACTAAGAAGAATTCGAAATCGCTTACCATAAACGCACACAGCTACTCAGAAAGGAAGAGAAGGCCCACAGCGCGACATGCCGCTCGTCTTTGGAAAATTTAGTACTCGTCGCAGATAGTGTCAGCATTCAATGCCTGCTGAATGCGAAATCTGGGGACCGAAATTCCGCGCTGAAGCTTACAGCAATGAACGACGGACCTTGAGAGCTGTTTGAATCAAGGCTGCTCGCGGGGCCATCGTCGTCGAGGCGGCTGTTATGGAAGTACACGACAATGGGAAATTCTGCCCAGCAGGCATTGATGTGCTGTGTAACGATACTAATGTAGACCTGCGCTTCTTCGAACAAGGCGACGTCGTCGTACAAATATGGCGGCAGAGTGGCGGACGTCGCATTCCAGAGAGCAGTATCAGGTAACACCCCTGAAGAATACACAGACACGCAAGAGCATCATCGAAGACAATAGGAAGACGTTGCTAATGATTGCTGTCACTATTGATAAGCTCAGAGAAGAACGGCGAGACTTGCCATTCTGGGAAAAGAGATCACTCGCTTAAGCTCTTAGCAACGCTAGCCGCTTCTGCTTCACAGCGCTCCTCGGCCTCTTCTCCGCTACTTCTATTGTCAAGCTTCCACTTCGATGTGACCTAATTACCTATGCTCGTTTTGAGCGTAAGCGTAATTCATTATGATACGCTCTGCCTCACCGCACCCTCCTCAGACGCCAAATCATCTTCGACAGACTGAGCCACATGCAGAGTCTGAGACCCGTCCAGCACGCGTGCGGACTGCGAAGGCATGCCGTTTGTGCAATGCCAAGCGCGTCAAATGCGATGCCAGCGAGCGTGGGACGCCCTGTACCCGGTGCGAAACCAGGGGGGAGCCCGACTGTACCCTCATAGAATCTCGAAGAGGCATCTATGTCCGCAAGCCTCGAGAGCAGCAAGCACGCGCTTCCAGTACCAATGTTGTGCCAAGCAGAGAATCCGGCGACACTGATTCAAATATTACCGAGAATGCACCAGATTCACAGGTTATCAGTCCCCAGATCTCGCTCCCAACAACAGATGCTCGAGACTCGCGTTCGATTGCTACTTCAGCCGGGGTACCACCTCAACATGACAAGCCTTCCGGTGCAACCGATGTCAGTACCAGCTCGACAAACCGCGACGCAAGTTGGTCAACGGTGTTCGAGGGTCTACTCCAGCGCCGTGATCACGGGCAAGCAAGTCTGGACAAGTGCTCAATTTCTTATGTAGGAGAAGCCTTCCCTTTGGGCATCGTTTCGAGAAGCGGCACTGGACGACCATTGCTTCATCACACTGGGCCTGCTCCGGAACCTGGCGCTGCGGGGACGGCTACCCGCACAAGCCATCCTGATGGCATCCCTCCTGAAGATATCGTATATCTGGAAGCTAAGCAGGCTTTCAAGGCCCCTCCTGATGAAATCTTGGATGTTCTCATCGCCGTTTTCATGGAACGCGTATACCCATTGTACCCTGTCATCAATCCGCATGAATTTCTACTGCACCACAAATCGCGAACACTTCCCTGGATACTGTTGCATTCCGTGTGCTTTGCGGCTGCCACTTTCTGTCCACTACGACTCTTGCATCGAGCTGGATACGATGATAGGAAACAAGCTCGCTCCCACTTCTACGGCAAAACCAAAGCACTATTCGATATAGGCTACGAGACTAGCAAGATCGTCACTTTGCAGGTATCGATTCTGCTGAGCTTCTGGGGAGGCAGCCCCAACAACCATTGGAACTTTTATACGTGGCTATCCACGGGAGTCACAGTGGCTGAGACTATTGGCTGTCATAGGTCAATGGCTGGACTCAACATTGCACCTCAAGACCGAAGCCTTCTTAAGAGGCTATGGTGGACGCTAGTCATAAGAGATGCCGCCTGCGCGTCGATGCACGGGAGACCGTTCAGGATCAACCTTGAGCACTGCGATATTGATGAACTGACTTTGGAGGATTTTGACCATGATCTCTCGCTTTTACCCGGCCATCTTACCGCTGATGGCGGCCGCCTTTCTGGACTGTATCAGATTCACGCCGCCAAGTTGGCCCTCATTCTTCGCCAGATTGTTACGATCCGCTTCTATCCGAGGAGCCAGGAGTCGATGTCACTGTCTATAGTGCCCGAGCTACTGCTACACTGGCGGAATAGTCTGCCTGTCTCCCTCCAATGGTCAGACAGTGACATCTCACACACCGATATCTTCCGAACCACGTTGCGCGTGCTGTATAATCACAACGTTATCCTGTCGCACATCAAACCGGAGCCGGCAGCAGACGACGCCAACCCGCTCTCGCCCTCTTCCTGGCTCGGCGATGAATTTGCTAGCTTGTCAGCGCAGCAGATAGCATCACTTGCGTGTGCCATGGTCACAGCATCCGAGGAGCTTGTGCCACCACATGAGCTATTCCATGGATTGTTCATGGCGTGCGTTGTGTTCTTCGTTCAATCGAGAAGCAGTAATCCCATGATAGCAAATCTAGGCAGGTCTGCTCTGACCAATTGCAAAATGGCTTTACATGTGCATCGAGAAACGTGGGATGCCAGTTCTTGGGTTACTCAATTGTTTGACAAGGCGCTTGCCCACCCTGTCGCAATGAGGAGCCCACCCGTCAGTGGAGCCACTGTCAACCAAACAGCAAACTTCAACAGTCTTGACATCCTTGACACGAGTGGTCTGTATCTCGACGGCATGGAGGGATGGCCTAATCATCTGTTCCTCGGGGACTTGTTCGATCCTTCCGCAAATACCATACCTTTCTCAACGTCAATTCCACAGCTCGAACAGGACTTCTCAGCACAGTATTGATGAGTGTCCGAAATTTTACGATTTAGTGACCATGCTATTGGGTGGTAGGATTTCGGCTGGGCTCATTTTCTCCCAAGCTTTGACATAGCCTCCCACGGTGTCGATCTCCTCGTTGAAGCCAACCTGCCTGCTACGCGACAGGTCATACTGTCTGTCGAAGTCAAATCGTACGAGCATGAAATGCACGAAAGGCCAGTTTTGTTCCTCAACAACGTCCTCCTCTAGTCCGTACCTCTCTGCCAGGTTCTTCCATACAACATTATGGGTCTTGACGAACTGTTCCATTGAAACAGACCCGGAAGTCGGGCCCTCGCCAATCAAACCGAAGTCAGCGCGCAGTTTTGGCCACACATCTTCCCATGTAACGGTCTTGCCATCAGCGATGTTGAAGACGCCGCCATCTCCGCATCGATCAATGTGTGTCGTAGCATAGATCTCCAACTTCGCCAAGATGCCTTGAGAGGTATCCGAGTGCTTGCACTTCCAGCTCTTCTCAGTTCTAGGCCAATTCACCTTTGCGCCTTGCCCGTGGACTTCTCGATAAATTGTGAGGTACAGCGCGATGCCTTGCGATAAATTCATTGCGTTGCTGATCGGCGTGAACCCGATGATACCATCAGGACGCACTTCGGCGAACGTCCAGTTCTTGCCCCTCGACAAGTCAGCGAGCAGATCGTACTGCGAGTAGTCAAAGATATTGCTTGCATAGGGCTCAGGTATCCGCGGCATATCTTCGCGCAAAGGCATTTCAATAAAGAGCTTTTCCGGAAATTCCGGGCCGTAGCCTTTGCCGCTTGTCTGTAATACGACCATCTTGAGGGCAGGAGAGACCTGCTCGACTGCGCGAATCGCCGTGTCCAGCAGAGCAGTGTTGACTCTCTTGAAGCTTTCGAAGTCGTCCGTTTGGATGTACGCTGTCAGATTATCAGCCGGCTTATACAATTGTTTTGATCATCTGAGCTTTGCATACCAGTGAAGAAGACGTGCGATATCGTTTGCGCATCTTCGACCTTCTCTCTCAGCATCTGTATAACCTCGGATACGGGTTTAGTCAGATCCACGCCATTGATAAGCCTCAAGCGAGAATCCTGGGGCAGATACGCCTGATCAAGCATAAGCGGTCAGTTTGAGAGACCTGTGATCCTCGCAAAGGTTGAGGGTGTGGGGTATGTGGTTATCTCGTTAAGGATTGTCCATCCAGAGATGCCGGAAGCACCAAAGACTAAAGCATGCGACATTGTGAGCTTAGGGTTTGCGATGGCAGATATGTTCAACGCTTGAACAGAGGGTACGATGCATCGAGAGAGCCCACGCCAGACTGTACCCGGCAACGCGCGCATTCTTCTGACTCTCGAAGCAAGTCACATCATTGATCAGAGCCAGACTGGCAATGTAAATTCTAGATCATTTGACTGAGTAACACTATGCATCTTCAGCTTCTGTTAGTCTCAGCCCTACCCGGGATCTCAGCCGCACGGCTGCAATCGTAGTCAGGCACGATGACGCCATCAGAATCCTGTAACGCTGTCTTTCATAGCCCACACCACTCTGCTCTGCTTGGAGCGAGGATCTGTGGCACAGTAGCGTCGACTGCCTGCATGTTCCACTGGAGTTATAAGTGCCTCGGTCGGCTTGGCATCTTGACCGGGTCTCTGCAATGCGCTGGTCTGCCCAACCTAGAAGCTTCCACCTTCGCGTGGAACCAAACCCCTCATACCAAGTGGATGTCAAGTCGAGCCTACTGTTCTCAGCTCTTCCCAACCGATCTTGGCTTAGCCCTATAGGGCAGCCTCGGTGGATGCTCACACCTATCACCTTATGATCTGGTAGGACACAGCTGCGTTCGGTAAACTTGTGGCGCACCCTCAGCTCCAAACCACACTGCGGTGCCAAACTTACCATACTCCAGGCCACCATGAGAGCAATGTAACAATGAGGCTGCTATCTCAGGTTCAGCTCCATGCTACAGCCACCACGCTCAAACATTTAGAAAGCACGCAACATCGTTGGAACCTTTGACTCGAGAACCAGCCCCTTCTCCATTTCAGACAATCTCAAAAAGTTCATCGCCAACCCTTTCAGCTCCTTCGTTTCGACCCTGACTGTTGTTGGCAGCGTTGGAGCGCTCGTTGCGCCGACAGAAATCCACACTGGCAACAGCTCAGCGGCCACAAGCAATGACACTGCGTTACGCATAGCTATTGGAGGGGCCGGTCAGAGTGGTCTAGTTAAAGGTAGTTCTAACGCAGTGGCTGTTCAGTGCTGATACTGACTCAACATGTAGCTCTTGCCGACGCTTTCATCAACGAGAGCATAGCAAACGGGTCAGAGTCCTTTACAATTGGATTGGTAAGTAGTCAGACTGCATTGGGCAAAGGTGTTATGCTGAACATGTATTCGCAGGTCTTGAGCGACACAACATTCACCATCAAGAACCTCCAGTCCGGCGAAGCAGACCTCGGCATCTCCTACGTGCCCCAAGCCGAGCAGCTCGCCGCCCAGCAAGGCATCATTAGTGCGCAGACAGGCTACTACTATTTCTTCCGCGACCACTTTATCATCGCGGGTCCCTCAGAGAACCCAACTGGCGTCAATGACAGTATGAGTGCAACTACGATCTTCGCAAAGATCTACCAGGCCGGAGAGCTCAACACCGCGAAGACCCCCGTGCCCACACGCTTTCTCACTCGTTATGACAAATCTGCGACCAATCCGAAGGAGTCTACACTTTGGCTAGGCATCGGGCAAGTACCTTGGGCTTTGCCGTACTCGACTTGGTACCACCAGTTTCCTGCGTTCCCGATCCAGGCGTTGAGCACGGTGAGTTTGTTGAAAGAGTATACTTTGACGGACCGGGGAACGTTTTTGTCGCTGAAGGCGCTGTCTTCAAACCTTACGGATGCGTTGCAGCAACTTAAGGTCGGCACAGATGACGAGAATGATCCCTTGTTGCTGCCTGGGCATCTGCTTGTGGGCAACAAAGCGAGGAACGCGATGCTGGTGCAGCAGTTCGCAAAGCGGGCAACGAGTGCGAGAGGGCAGAAAGTGGTGACTGGCTTCCAGAAGAATGGGACGCAGTTGTACAGCGGTGCGCCATGATTGAATTATTTAGGGCCATTAGTAAGTGTGTGAAGTGCAACGCAGACTGCACTCCATTATTCCGGTTCTTGCATCGCTTCCTGCAGCAAGAGCGAGTGCTTCAAGAAATCTGCTTGACTTCGATCATGTTCAGTGCTCCATGCTCTTACAAAAACCAGGTACTGCTCACGTGCTACCTCTTCTTCCTGTTCCTGCTTCACTTTCATCACAGCATCCAACCTTTTCCCAACGACGCAGGTTTTGCAAAAGACATCATCGCAGAACTGCGGCTGAACCTCAATCATTCCTCCTACTCTCTGGCAATCTTGGCAAACGCATTCCACCAGATGTGGCGCGCCCACCATGATCTTACTCTCCTTCTGGCAGTCCAGGCAGTTGCATTCTATATAGTGGAACAGGCGCACCTCAACCTTGCTCTCTCCCTCACAGTAGTAGCAAGTACATTCCGCAAAATGGCTTCGCGTGTTGTTGTCTTCGATTGATCGGAGGGTCCCAGACTGTTTAGAGTGTAACTTCTGGTGCAGCCTTCTCCACACGCCTGGATACAGATGCTTTGGGCTTGGGAGAAGTTCTTCAGGTAGTCTTTCATGAACATCGCAGGAACAAAGACTGTTCTGGAGACTAGCACCGCAGACACACTCAAAAGCCTTGACTTCAAGCGTCCAGCTTAGGCCGTTTGTCCCACGAGTCTTCTTGGCCTTGACTTCTACGACGTATTCGTCGTTGGTGAATCGAGCATGATCGCGGACATATCTCGAAGGGTTGGCATGAAGCTCGACGAACCAGTTCTTCTTTACAGCTCCTCCAGCGTCTATTGTATGATGAATCATCGGTCTCTCATGATGGAGTCCAAAGATGATAGCCTGATAGGTTGGCGTCCACAGTGCTGACCCAATACGCACACAAGCGGTTAAATCCTCAGAGCAGTATAGTTGCTGCAGCACAAACAGCCGCTGTTTGTGCGCCACATCCGCGTTTAAGGGGTTTTCTTCATTGTACCTCCTCCGTACGATGTCCACTTTCTGGTGGTCGCTAACAGAAACACCATTGATATTGTAATCGTACTTTGGCCGGATGTCGGCGATTGCGACGGGGTGAACACGACTGTCGGTCTCTATACTGTAATCCTCGTCGATGTTGAGATAAAGAGATCGCGGTGTCCATCCGTGCGACTCGCTGCCGCTTTGATCTCCCCAGCCGTACAGTGCGTGGACCTTGCGCCGTTGATAATGATGTCCGTCGCTGCTGGGTCGAAGCTCGATTGCCACAGTCCGATCAAGTCCGTCGACGCAGTTTAGGCGCCCAAGGAGACCATCAGCACCGCAAGGCCTACAAAGTAGAGTTATCCTCAACCCGTTATTGGTGACATCATGGGTCAGCATGTCGTCGGTCGAGGACATCTGGGTCACCGAGTAGTTGTCTGAGTCAGAGAAGTAGGACAAGGACGGCGCTAGCACCCCGGAAACTTGTCCACGCTCAGCGCTCCAGGTGAATATCGTATGGTCGTGCTTTTTCCTCAACAGTTCCAGCTGCAAGCGGTAGAATGCTCGTTTTCCTTCCCCATATAGCATTGGCATATTGACTTGGACTAGACCCAATATGCAGTAAGCAGCGTCTTCAACCCTGGTAGTCTCTCTCGAAGATGCCCAACTGAATTTGGTTGATATACTAGCCTCCTGAATGGTCTCCCGATTCTCAATGTACTTGCCGTGGATCTGGGTTGCAGCTTTGATGCGCTCTACGTTCCGAGATTTTGATCCGAGTGAATTCCAGGCTGCATCGTAGAACTCCACGACTGCGGGCGCCAACAGCTCCTGGAGTGTCCATCCTCTGGTGAACCATCTTGAACTCTTGAACCTCTCATAAGGGTCCTGGACGTGAACATCTGACAAGTAGACGTAACAAATCGCCGCTTTCCAATACCATTGGTACATTGTGTTGATTGCTTCCGAAAGCTCTGCGCTACTTCGTTTATCGATGCAGCAGGTGTCAACCCAAGCCCACTCAAAACCGTCTCTTAGAGCCTGTTCGCAGCATCCCCAGATCTTCCGGTATCCCTCCTTTTTTCGTATAGCTCTCGGCTTGCCCTGCATATCTTCGAAAGATACCTCCTCGGCACCCCACGTATGGGAGAGGATCACATAGTCAGGAGGGAAACCCTGGTAGTTGTGGAGTCGGAGGGTCGTTGTGTTTATGAGCCACATTGCGCGATCTGATTTGTCTCAATCACAGACGAAGTCGAAGTCAAGCATAAGCAGAACAACGTGGATGTGTTGAGTTCAGGAGATTCAGCCCCCGACCTGCAGCTTCCGACTTAGCGCTGTGGCGCTCGTCGCTCTGCCGTGTCGTGGGGGCCAAAACAGAAGAATCATGCTCCTCAGCCCTCCAGCGGGAACCGGCAGGAACTCCAAAGCTGCTAGTTGTTACAGCACACGGTTCTTTCTCAAAGCCGATACACTAGATATACAACAACAATCGGTGACTTTGAAATGAACATGTTCTCATGGCTCCACACCAGACATGTCATTCTTGAACCTCTCCATGCATCTCTGCTTCGTCTTTTTCCAGTTAACATGCGGCTTTGGGTATCCCAGCTTCTCAAACTCCTCCTTACTCAGCCTCTCGTACGGCGCAAAGATAGCCTTGCCTTCCACATCCTTCAATTCAGGCACCCACTTTCGGATGTAATCGCCATCAGGATCGTTGCGTTCAGCCTGACTGACCGGATTGAACACAGTGTAGCTCGGCTCCCAGCCTTGCGTGTTGTTGCTCAGATCCCAATCAATCAGCGTCTCAGCAAAGTAGCGCTCGCCACGACGATAATCAATAAGCAAATTGCAGTACAAATACGACGACACATTCATACGCAGGCGATTGTGCATATACGCCTCATGATTGAGCTGCCGCATACCCGCATCAATAAACGGCTCGCCCGTCGTCCCCTTATACCACTTCTCCCATCCCTCCTCGTCATCTTCCCATTGTACAAAGTCGAACTTCAAGTTTTGCGGTAGGTTCATCGAGGTATGCGGCGTCATCATCGTCGTCTGGCGGTACAATTCGCGGAACACGATCTCGCGCACCCAACTGTAGACCCCGGGCTTCGAGCGCCCTTCGGTGAAGTCGCTGCTGCCGCCGTTGTAGTCGCTGACTTTGCGCAGCGCTTCGCGCACGCTGAACATGCCGGCGGAGAAGTAGGCGCTCATGCGGGACGTTGAGTCTTCGGCGGGATTCGAGCGGGTCACTTTGTAGTTCTTGATGCGCTTCAGGAAGGCGTCCATGCGCTTTGCGCCGGCTGCATGGCCGGTGGGCCAGAGCTTGCGGATGCGCTTCCTGTCCTCCTCGCTCTCGAATTGTTTGTCTTTGCCGGGTTTTGGTGGCTTGGTGGAGAATAGGTCTTTGAGCTCCTTCGCGATCTCGTCGCTTTGCTTTTTGGGGTCGGGCCGTAGGTCCAGCAGCTCCGGCTCCTCTTTGACGATGTCCAACCACCTCCCAAAATACGGCGTAAACACCTTCATTGGCTTGCCGTTGCCGGTCAACATAGTCCCGGGCTCGACCACCGTCTGATCATGGTAGATAGAGACGTGAACGTCGTTTCCAACCTGCTTCACCAGTTTGATGTCGCGCCGCATCTCGTCGATCTCGTATTCGTAGTTGCTGAACACATGGGACACCTTGTGCTCCTTCAGCCAGTCGACCACGGTTGGCACAATCTTCTTGCGATCCTCGCACTCCAGAAAGACAAATGGGATGTTGAGTTCCTTCAGCTCCTTCTGAATGATGGCGAGACCCTCGCACATAAAGTCCATTCGTGCTGGGCTCGTGCCATGCCATGACTCGTCGGCCGCGCAATGCAGGTACAAGCCCACAAGTGGCTTTTTCGAGCTCTGCGCAAGCTCAGAAGCATGGTGTAGAGCGGTGTTATCCTGGATACGCATGTCTTTTGGGTGACACCACCAGGCTACCATTGACACATCGTTCTTCTCTTCTTGTGCGCCTAGAGCTTCCTTCAGCTCATCATAGGGCAGGTTCTCGTCTACCTCCTTTGCGCGTTTGGTTGTGGTGTGGCCGAGCTCATCACGATCGTATGCGGTTCGCTTGGACATTGCGGCTGGCTTCTGTGGTATTCCGGAGCTTGGTCGTGTCGCGTGCTTCGCTAGATTGGCTTTTGTTGTCGCGAAACGCAACGGGATTCTTTTGAAGCGTGAGATATGCGCGACTGGGACAGACAAGGGACGTCTGGCAAGAAGCATAGATGCGCAACGGGGAGCGTAAAGTAAACATTCTTGCACCTCGCCGACGCGACAGCTCGAGAAAGCTGAGTGGTGACGTCGTTGGTTGACCCTATCTGAGGTGACCTAACCGATTCAGGTACAAACCTTGATGGCGAGTCTGCATCGAACAACGCGGTCCGAATCTTACCGTGTCCGTGCGCGTAACGCCCGGAGTCGCGTAACGCCCGGCAACCCGAATCAGCACCCACACTTCAACGCGTCACAACTCAACAGCCATAGCACCTATTAACGCTGCGTTAGCAGCAATTGAAGCGCTAAAACCAGGAGAAAAACTTGTGTATCAGAAAATTGCTGATCAGTTTAGCGTTAATCGCTCAACGTTAGCACGAAGGCACAGAGGTGTTCAGGCAGCCCAAGAAAACAAGTACTCCCAGCAACAAAAGCTCACTCAACAACAGGAGGAGGAGCTTGTAAGGTATATAGAGGAGCTTACTGCTCGTCATATACCTCCTACAAGACAGATAATTGCCAATTTCGCGTCAGCAGTCGCCCGGGAGGCAGTGAGCAAGAGCTAGGTTACGCGCTTCATTAACAAGTACTCTATCCATCTCATCTCAAAGTACTCAACGGGTATAGACGCCGATCGCCACAACGCCGATTCTTACAGCAAATATAAGCTGTACTTCAACTTACTACAGCGTAAGATCGCTGAGTATAAGGTTGACGCTGAGCACACGTACAATATGGATGAGAAGGGCTTCATGATAGGAGTCACCTCACGAACAAAACACGTGTTCAGCAGACGTATGTGGGAGAAAAAGGAGGTTACAGCATCGCTTCAAGATAGCAATCGTGCCTGGGTGACGCTTATAGCGTGTGTGTGCGCTGACGGATCAGCTCTGCCCCCTGGCCTCCTCTACGAGTCCGCCAACAACACCATCCAATCGAGCTAGGTAGAGGAAATTAAGCCAGGGGTACACTCTGTGCTTGTTTCCTCGTCACCTTCAGGCTGGACAAACAATGAGATAGGCCTGGCCTGGCTTAAACAGGTGTTTGATCGCTTCACCAAGGCCAAAGCTCGAAGGAAGTACCGCCTCCTGATCCTTGACGGTCACGGCTCTCATGTGACGATAGACGCTATCAAATACTGCGATCAGAACAAGATACTCCTGGCTATCCTTCCTCCTCATTCAACCCACACGCTGCAGCCGCTTGATAAAGTAATGTTTAAGCCTCTGTCAACTGCGTACTCAAACGAGCTTACAACACACCTCCACAACGGCCAAGGACTACCAGCAATTAAGAAGAGCGACTTCTTCCGCCTATTCTGGAAGGCTTGGACGAGCACGTTTACTCAGGAGCTGATACTCAAGTCCTTTGAGGCAACGGGTATATCACCCCTTCAGCCCAACGTCGTCCTCCAACGCTTTGCCCGCGATACCCCTGAGTCCTCCGATAGCAGCGCGAGCTCTTCCTCAGTCTATTCTGGCAAGGATTGGCTCAAAATTGAGACCCTGCTGCGAAAAGTAGTCAGGGATGAGACCAGCAAGGAGCTGAG